>PQWD01008686.1:0-40630 GCA_019425675.1 Leucinodes orbonalis
TGCAGGGGTAGCCCAGTCCGCAGGAGACTCTCACCCTCGCTCACCGGTAACAGTCGACAGATGCCCTTGAGGAGACCGGGAAGCTTCATCTGCTTTGGAGGGAGTGGGCTGGCTGGAATGACAGAAGGCAGCCATGGCTCACGCACAATGGTCCACTTCCGGACTAAGAGCGGAAACGAACCCCGTACAACAACGTGAAATTTCACGAGAAGATTGAAGCATGTCCTGAAGCTAGTGTTTGCGACGTATTAAAAAAGTTTGAATCATATGAGGATTTGAGGTCCGAAAAGAAAACCAAATGCGGCCAAAAACCGAATTTTTACCCCAGGTCAGAAGAGATGTCTGTAAGGAAAATTTGCACAGAAAATTAGATTTGCTGACACCAAATCGGGATGAAATCCGCAGTTGGAAGTTGCTCAGATAAATGCTTCTGAGCGTACTGTTGCCAGGGGAAAGAATTAACATGGACCTTAGGTTTCTAAGGGCTTGCGACAGCGAGAAAACCCAATAATAACCGCCTGCAATGTAAAGCCAAAACGTTTTGAAAATGGCGAACAGTGGGCGAAGTGACAAGCGATGTCGCTTTCTGATCGGTAATTTATGCTGATTATTGTAGAAATAATATAATACATACATATTCCAGATAAATAGAATCAGAATTAGCTTGTATTTTTAATATTTTTGTGTGAATTTTACAGGTCGGCTTCAGTGACGAAAGCACCTTTGAAATCTTAGCCAACAAAGCTCAAATTGTGCGTCCTTTTCGTAAATGTAAACAATTTAATCCAGACTGCATCGTTTTCAGGACTGTTAAGCACCCACAAATGATCTGAATTTTGGTCTGTCATCAGGGTGTTAGCAAGGGCACAGGCGGTCTGTTACGTTGTGGAAATCCTGAGACGAAGATCGATACAAGGAAGTCATTGAGAACTCGACTGGCTTGCCCACCAGGTGCAGAGAGTGGTTTACCAAATGGGGAACCATTAGTTTTTATGCAAATGGGCTCCTTGCACCACTGCACAGATCTATTTAAAAGTATTTGCAGACAAGAAATATCCCCCCTTGTTGTGTGATTGGCCTGGCAAGACGTCCCACATGAAATCTCGTTAGAAATTGTGGGGGACTGTATAAAAAAGGGAGGTGGCTTAGAGCCATTTCACAACACAAACACAGCTTCTTGGCGAAAAAATATGTTCATGTTGTGGAACATCATCATCCTTCAACATGCAGGGCGGCTCCAGGTCTTGCATCGACAGGCATGCCCACGCGGATTCAGGCTGCCATAGATAGGCCAAGGTGGAACTACAAATGTTATCTTGAAGTCTGCTAAGTGTGTTATTTTCCAAATAATCTGTTTTCAAAAATTATTAAAAAATATATTTCCACTTTATAATATAGTTTCTTTTTCTTTTTATTAATAACAATTACATCTCGCTCATGGTCCGTACTCTTTTTAGTTTAAGATTATTTTTGTAATTACTTATTATGATATTTATTTAGTGGCTCCGCGCATGGGGCAAAAGAATGGGTTTAAAGGCGGAATGGAGATGAACAACTTTAAAATAACTAAATATTTACATAGGTAAAGTAGGGTAAATAATATGAAAATAAAGGGAATACAAATAACATTTCATGAATACTCCTCTGTCTTGTTTTATATTTAATATAATAATGTAGCAATAACTCCTTACAATTGATTTATGTCTTATCTTTTAATTTATTTTACCTGCAAAATTATACATTAGCCTATGGTCTATGTGCCCACCACCGATGCACTTCTGTTTAAAGTGCAGATGTTGGAGGTGGAATGGACATAGGGGAGTGAGTCCATCTTTTTGGCTTTTGTCTCTCCGATGCAGATGAGTTTGTTATAGGATGCATCATCCCCCCTCTAATAGCCATCATCATGTTATTACTCTTAGGATTTGTGCGGCGTGGCTTCCTTTCCGCCCCTTTGAATTAGATCGCAGCCGAAGCGTCGTTTTGGCGTTGTCGGTGTTAATATACAACGATTTATGTGTCTAGAAAGAGCGTAACACACGCGTGTGGACTCTGTGGGAGGAATTTGAGTATGTTTTGGGATTGTACCGTACAATAACCACGTACGTTGTTAGTCCCTGTGACTCATGGATTGTGCAGGTGTGCGCGAATCCGTTGCCACTGACCTTATATGTATTGACAGTCCACCAAAGAGTAGGTATGACATGCGAATTGTCAAATAGAAAAGAGTCTAGTATGGTCTAGATGTTTCGCGAATTATGTGGAATAACGTCGAGGCTTCTAGCTTAGCGGGTGAACGGGTATATAAGGCGGATCGATGGGTGCGCCGGCAGTCTTGTGTTCTACTCAAGAGCGAATACAGCTTAGTACCTGCGACTACAATGAAGAAGCGAGTGATACAGCGATATAAAAGGGATCGTCGAGTGTGAATTAACAGTGTGAAGAGTTAACAAGTAATTATTATAACGCGTGTGTGCGAAAATCATACGGACTCATCAAGTATTGTTTGCAGTGTTAATTGCTGATGTTGTTTGTGTTATGTTGAAGTTGTCAATTGAGTAATTAGTGAGAGTGTAAGTGTAACTATACACAACACTAATTGTTGTGTGTAGTTAATAGTGGTGAATTAATAAAGTGTGTTACCGTGTTATTTTTCGTTATTCGTTATTGTACAGGACGGCCACAGCATCGCATCACCAGCGCAGTAGCTATAGTTATGTAATATGGCAACGTGACAACTGTAACTAGAATAGATTATGTACATTGATATTAGTTAAAATAAAGAAAAGTTCCTTTTCGTTCATACATTAGTAAATAGAGTAAGATAGACATAGGTGCGATTCCGCTATAGACGATTTCCGACATGGTTTTTTCAATCACGCTATTAGTTGTTTTTTTGTTATTAGTACAAAGAAGAAAGTCTAAATATAATCATCAATTTATTTTTATTTGATTTTATACCATATCGTCGATGCGCGTGCAATACCGCTGAAGAGCAGTTTGTTAATACCGCGTAACAGCAAAAGGCGCAAAATTGAAATATCTCGCCAATGGATTCATAACGCGTATTGGCTTGTAGTGGATTAGACACATTTTGAATTAGCCAATAAGGAACCTTGATTTTGACATCGCAACAATACCGCGGAACAGCAGTGCGTCTGAAGTTGGCAGCAAGTCCGCGTATTTACCGAACCGGCGAAGAAGTTACAACGCGGTTAGGGCGTGTTCCCGATTACGACTGTTTTACCGTGGAAAATCCCCATGTAAGTATGTTTTTATTGTTTAACGTGTATGTTTATCAATAGTTTAAGCTTAGGTAATGTAGCTTCGTGTAATTATTTAATTATTTTAATGATTCTAGCAAACATAACCTCCATCTTGTAATTACGCGGTTTTAAAACTTCATGATTTGATAAAATTTTTCATCTACGCGGTATTTTATTCTTCAATACTAAATTTACAATACTTACATACTAACATACTAAAATTATTTTTAGGTGCAAATAATAATGGAAAATCAAGACAATCATAGTTTTCCTTTTGAAAATGCTGATGTTGCCGACGACGTGATTTCATTGAAAGATCTGTTAGAAAGGCGAAACATTTTACTGAAAAAGAAAGAGGAAATAATAAGAAAACATAATGACCACAATCAACCACCATTGCAATCAGATTCAAAACCTTCGTCAGATAATATATTACAGCAAGAACAAAATCACGATATAACATCCGAATTTAATACATTTACAACACTTTTAAGTACTGTACCAACACAAACAGAAAATAAAATTACTCCTCTTGAATTGAATGTTAATGTAGTAGAGCACAATGACGGACTTGATTTTTCGTCTGACGATTCTGTCGCAGATCCTTCTTATGTCGCCCTCTCAGATATAACAAATTTAAAGCCTTTATCGCCAGAAAATATGGAATGGTTCCCTGAAAGGGAAATAGAAAAGTCGAAAACAAACAAAAAAAAGCGCAAAGGGATCAAAAAAATTGGAAAAGGATGAAAAATAAGCGACAGAGAATGTTAGGAGAAGAGTACATCGGATTTAAAAAAGATGGCTTTAAATTTATACAAATAATCCTAAACCAGCACGAATAATGGGTCCAATATGTATGTCAATGCGATGTTTCAGTGGAAAAGCTATGTATTGTTCGAAATTAACAGAAGAAGTCAGGTCAGAAATTTTTAAAACCTATTGGAAAATGAGTTGGCAAGAAAAGAAAATGTACGTATCTTCAATGGTGGATCAGATTCCTACCACCAGGAAAACTAAAGGCTCAAATTCAAGGCGAAGCGATACCAAAAAATATTTTTTAAAGGTGAATGATAAAAGGAAAGAGTTTGCCAAAAACATTTCTGGAAACACTAGGTATAAAAGAATGGACCGTTAGATACTGGCTAGGAGAGAAGATGAATAAAAGTGAATTTGAACCTGAACAAAGAGAAGTAATTGTCAAAGAACCCAAAAAAGATTTAGCTAAAAAATATTTGATTGCTCTACCGAAGCTGCCGTCTCATTATTGTAGACAATCTTCCTCGAAATTATATTTGGAGCCCATCATACAGTCAAAGTCGCAATTGTATCGTCTTTATGTAGATTACTCAGTTTCAAGAAATGAACCGGTGGCTTCAAGAAAGGTATTTGAAGGTGCTTTATTTGAAGAGAATATCGCAATATTTCAACCAAAAAAAGATGCATGCGACCAGTGTTGCGCTCACAAAGCAGGCAATATATCAGATGCGCAGTATACCAAACATATTGAACTAAAAGACTTAGCCAGAGCTGAAAAAGTTCTGACAAAGAAGCAGCACAGAAAGGAAATATACATGCAATAACAGCAGATCTTCAGGCTGTAAAACTGTGTCCTTGCCTCAATGCCAGTGCCCTATATTTTAAAACAAAACTAGCCGTGCATAACTTTACAGTCTACAACCTGGGGAATAATAGAGTCACGTGTTACTGGTTCGACGAAACGGTATGCGACTTAAAATCGACTACCTATGCTACATTATTTGTGGACTATTTGACAAAATAATGATGATCCCAAGGATGTCGTAATATTTACAGATGGCTGTACCGCCAAAATAGAAACAATATTGTATCGAATGCATTATTGCGTTTAGCTATGGCCAAGAACATAGTGATAACTCAGAAATACTTGGAGAAAGGCCACACGCAGATGGAAGTGGACTCAGTTCACTCTGTGATTGAGAGAAAATTGAAAAATAGAGAAGTGTTTTTACCCCTCAATATGCGACTATTACGAAAGAGGCAAGGAAAGTACCAAGTCCTTATGAAGTTATTACACCAGATTTTACTTTTTTTAAAGACTTCGGTCTTAAAGACTATCTGATTTACGAATCAATCAGGCCTGGTCGTGGGGCGGGTGATCACTGTGTCGTTGACATAAGAGCACTCAGGTATAATCCAAATGGTACAATAGACTATAAGCTCCACTTCACACATAACTTTACGCCTTTGCCTAGAAGACCAAAGAAATACTTTCAATAGATAGTGTGCCTTCACTTTATCAATCTAGACAACCAATAACCACCACAAAGTACCATCATCTGCAGGAGCTCAAGAGTGTCATACCAAGAGACTGTCATAACTTTTATGATAACTTGCCTTTTAAATAATGTTTCTAATATCCTAAACGTTGTGATTCATTACTAGTTTTAATTTGAGTTTCAGATTATTTTGTTACTTTATTTTTGTTATAGTGTGTAAGTATAATAGTTAGCCTTGATAAGAATAAGTGCAATGGCAAAAAAGTGATGTTTAAGTAGATCTCAAAAATAAGTATTGACTTAAAATTATGCTGTAATTTTAAGAAAGATATTGATTTGACATTCCAAAGATAGTGATTTTTGGATATATAGTAAAAATGGGTATTGTATTTTCATGAGAAGGGACCGATCTCACTCTGGAACATAATAATAAAAAAAGGTTTCTTTATAATTTGATTATGGATATTATATACTTAAGTAGTAAAATAATTGTTTATCAGATAAGTTTTTTTAAGAAGTCTAAACTTATATTTTTGAAGTTATTTTTGTTATTTTGTCGTAATAAATTAATTCTTTCAATAAAATGTTTTATTTCAACTCCGCGTATTTGCTAATAATAAATTGATTTTTCTGATATTTAGTGCTACAAAACCGCGTAAGTGACTTTTCGCGGAATCTAAACAAGTTATGGTTGAATTTACGTCATTTTTTTACAGAGTAAGTCACGAAAAAGTTACTACTTAGTTTAGTCAGTAAAATATAGGCAAATGACTAAGATATCCAGTTTTTTTCGCCTCCTGTAAATCGTACAAAAGCAGTTACGCGTATAACAAACTGCTCTTTCGCGGTATTGCACGCGCATCGACGATATCTTCTTTTTTGGCGCGTTTGAAAATATTACCATCCGAAGAATTGGTATAAACTGTAAAATCATAACTAGCAACACTGGCGCGAAACAGTTGTTGTTTGAGGTTATGTTTTACCGGCTAAACGTGAAGTGACCATATTCATTTATCTTTGTGGGTCAAAAAATGTAAGTATATGTTGTTATTTATTTATTTATTGTTTATGCACACATACAAAATAGTCAGAACAATATATAGTGAGAAAAAAAAAAGTACAAAGGTACTGCTTATTCCGAATGAATTTCTTCCAGCAGTCCTAAACAGGAAAAAAAAACATACTGAGACAGGCAGACGAAGTGCGCAATTATTGTTTGTTTATTGTTGTTATTTATTAAGAACAATTGACTGCTAGAATAAACTGTTAATTTGTTGCAGCCGCGATGCAAAAGATATAAAAGTTAACTTTTTTCACAAAAATAAAGAGCTAACGTTCTGAAACTTGGCAAAAGTAAGAAGATCTCAAAACCAAACTTTAATGATTTGTTTTTTATAGTGTAATGAGTGTTAAGTTAACCTTTAAGTATGGACGTGGAGTCTCACAGGCTACTTCATGATTACGTTTTCATAGTTTTGCCTATTTCCCCCGCTCTCCGCGATTGAGCGGCTCAGTAGCTTTTGTTTTAGTTGCCAAACTACCAACGAGGGAGAAGGTTGTGTCGTCAGGTGAATATCACGTGAGTAATAACCATCAAAAATTGACTGGAGCTGTCAGGCTACACGTCCATTGTGTCATATATATATTTTCTGAGGACGATTATGTTTGTTTCAGATTTGTAGTCAGAATGTCAAAAATAAGTAGTGCCGGTAATTCTATTCAAAACGACCGTCTACGGATTGTGTTCAAGGCCTGCGCACAAAACAAAAATTTTCGTGTCGCAGATCCAACTTTCGAACAGAGTGAGTGAGTTGTTTAGTTTGGATCAGTCTGACAATGAAGAAAGATATTGAAGTTCTAATTATATTGGTCCGAACTAATACAAAATCATGCGAGTGACAGTGATGAAAACAGGAACAAGATAGGACAGGAACGGACCAGGTCCAAGGAGAAGAATCGGATAGTATAGTTCCGAAATATTCCATTAAATCCGCAGTTAGTGACGAAAGCAACTATACTATGGCAGAAATAGGTATAATGGGCCAAGAGCCGCCTTTGGCTAGGGTACGTACCCCACAACATAATTATAACATCTCGTGCTGGTTCTTCAAAATTGATTCTGAAGATGTAAGATCACTACAGTAATTTGGAATAAGCTTTTTGATAAAGAAATGCTCCAGTGCATTCTAACCTGGACCAATCATAGAATTTCTAGTTACAGAACCAAGTTTGCCCGTTCTAACAGACCAGAATTGAATGATATAGACATGGTTGAACTGAAAGCCTTTATTGGTCTACATTGTTTTATCAGCTGTTTTGAAATCAAATGATGAAAACACGAGTTATTTGTTCGCTTTAGATGGCACAGGTTGTGAGATATTTAGGTGCGGAATGTCAGAGCAAGATTTTTTGGTTTTGTTATTGTGCCTACGATTTGACAACCTGATGACCGTGAAGAGGAATGAAGGTTGATAAGTTGGCTGCCATATCCCATATTTTCAATAAATTTGTGAGTAATTCTCAACAGTTGTATGAATTGAGCGAATGTGTCACAGTGGATGAAAATGCTCGTCAAATTTCGAGGAAGAATCAATGATATCATACATGCCAAAAAAGCCTGGTAGTATGGATTGATATACGAGCATTATGTGATGCCAAATAACTATTATTTTTATAATGGATATATTTATTCTGGAAAAGACTCGGATGGTATCGGACTAACAGCTCAAAAAAAATATCTAGTTCCAACTCAGTGTGTCCTACGCCTCACAAAACAATTTATGGAACCAGCGTAATGTGACGGCTGACAATTGTTTTCATCTATAGAGCTCGTAGACCAACTATCATCACGGAATTGACGTATGTGGGTACCCTGAAAAAGAACAAGAGGGAAATCCCGAAAGAATTTCAGCCAAACAAACAAAGAGAAGTAAATTCTACTTTATTTGGATTTACGAGCACAAAAACTTTAATGCTCATACGTACAAAGCGAAAATCGAGCAGTGGTGCTTGTATCCTCCATGCATCATACTAACCAGATAGATGAAAATACACAAAAACCTGAATTATTATGTATTACAATTCTACTAAAGGGGGCGTCGATGAGGCTGACAAAAAATGCTCAATTTACTCCTGTAGCCGTCGAACAAGGAGATGCCCATGGTGTTGCTATATCGTGTCCTAGACTTGAGTGCCTGAAATGCGTATATTTTATATAACATGCATCAACCAAAAGCTGTGGAAAGGGAGATTTTCTAAAAAAACTAGCACGTGTGCTTGTAGTCCCTCATATTGCAAAGACGTGTTATAAATACACGATTGCCAAGAGAACTGAGGTTGACTATGAGTCGCGTTTTAGGTGATGATATGGTTGCAGAAAGTGTCAAGATCAAGAAACCATCAGGGTCAGAAGAGCATGTAGATCTGTCCCGCGAAAAACATAGGATGACTACCTATATTTGTATTGGGTGCAAGAAACCTGTTGCCTCCAATGCTCCAAGCCTTTGTGCACAGACTGCCAATAAATTTGCATTATTACACTGTTGTCAATATTTTTTGTATTAGTTACCTGAGTAGTAGGTGTTTTGTGTTTTTGGTTCCCTATGTATTATATTTTAAGAAAAAAAGACTCATTTTGTTAAGTAATAGTTTGGCTTTTTTTAATGTCTAAAAATATAGTCTAAGTAATTTAGACTTAAAAGTGCCATAATTTTTGATATTTCACATTTCTTTATTTTTAAATAAAAGTTAATTACATGAGCACGTTATTATTACTAAATCCCTTAACTTCAATATCCAATCAGTTTAAAGCAACATCATATCAAATTCTCAAAAAAAAAATGTGTGTATATATAGGAGCCTGTGAGGCTCCACGTCCGCAGTAGTGTTAAGAAAAAATTACGTCCATACTTAAGGGTTAAAATAAACGATAACATAAATTGGTTGCACCCGCGATCTCAATGTGAGATCGCGGGAGCAACTTTTTTTCACGTAACCTTTTTGTGTTATTAATTATACATTAGTCAAGGTATATCAAAACATTAATCGTCTTCAGCATATATTATTATATATGCTGAAGACGATTGATGATATATATTGAACTAGCTTTTGCGTGCGACTTCGTCCGCTTGGAATAGTTACTTTGGCCTAACGCTCTCTTTCACCCGCTACTTCGTTTATATAGATGAGTTAAAACTGCGATATCTCATAAGATATTCATTTAAATTGAATGATGTATAGAGCAATTTTGTTTAAAATGAAATACTTGTGATAAACAAAGTATTTATTTGGATAAGGATTGATATCATATTTATGAAAATAGCTTCGCAAAATGATGCATTATTTTAGAAAAATATTTTAGCAAAAAATAGCGGACTTTTTTGTAGACCTTTAAAAGGGAAACGATACTCTAATACATGACTTTTGCGAAACTTTAACCGTTTACGCAGCGTACGCAGCGGAATCTCCAAGAAAATTTCACCCCGGATTTTGAAACATTATTCATTGCTGCTTCTATTGCTTGTAGCGTGATGATGTATAGCCTATAGCCTTTCTCGATAAATGAGCTATCTAACACTGAAAGATTTTTTCAAATCGGACCAGTAGTTCCTGAAATTAGCGCGTTCAAACAAAACAAACAAACAAACTCTTCAGCTTTATAATATTAGTATAGACATGTGTGTCTATATTATATTCTGTATTTTTTACAGAAATATCAGTTAAAATGACAACAGAGCAACAGACTAAGGAGACTGCTTCGCAGAAATATAGGCAGAAATTAAAAGAAAATCCTGAGCTTTATGCTGAACACCTCCAGCGGGAAAGGGCTCGTGATTCCAAACGGAGAGAAGTAATGAAAATGAACATGGAGACAGTTGTAGATTTGAAAATATTGGCTAGAATCAGATCCAAAGGAAGAATGCAGGCAACTAGACAGCGACGTAAGGAAGAACAAGTTAAACAAACATCTCATAGTTACAAGAGTCCTCGCACACTAGGGAAGGCTGTGGCAAAAATAAAACGTAATCTACCAGCCAGTCCCACCAAAGCAGTGGAAGTTGTAAAAAAATAGCTTCTGAATTCAACATTGTTGCATTTGACAAAAATGACGCCCCTAAACCACCTCGAAAGCTAACGGATGGAGGGGAAAAAGTGATATGTGATTTTTATAATAGGGATGACATTAGCAGACAAATGCCTGGCATAAAAGATGTGAAAACAGTCAAGTCCAATACAGGAACGAAAATGCGAATCCAAAAAAGAACAATGATTATGAGCATTCGAGAAGACTTCGAAATTTTTAAAGAAACTCATCCTGAAATATCTATAGGCAAGACTGTTTTTTATAATGAGAGACCAGCTCACATTCTGCCAATTAATGATACTCCTCATAATGTTTGCGTATGTACGACGCACTCAAATTATATTAATCTTCTTCTGGCTATTTCGAAACATGCGACAGACTTTCCCAAAACTCACCAAGAGCTTCTGAAACAGGTATCATGTAGTGTCGACGATGAAGACAGCATGTCCAGTAGTCGCGATGAATGTAAAGAATCCAACATTTGGGATATTACTCTAGATTCCAATCCCTGTGTTATATGGAAGGCCTGGATCTTTCAGAATCAGAGACCAAAACAGATTGTAATTAGCAAACCTTTCAATGAAGCACTAGACGAACTACATGACAGCACTGGTAAATTCAAGCTACATTCTTTTGTTAAAAAATGTTCAATCCGATTACTTCCAAAACGCAAAAGAAGGCCTGACCAGTGAGAAAGCTGTCATACAAATAGATTTTGCCGAGAACTACGCGTTAATTAGTCAAGACGAAATACAATCAGCACATTGGTCTCATGCACAAGTCACGCTTTTCACGTATTGTATTTGGACTACCGACAAATTTCATTCATTGGTCATAGTAAGTGATGAACTAAGTCACAATAAATATACTGTGCATCTCTTCCTGCAAAAATATTTGAGTACATGAAGTCAGTCTCTGATAACATTACATATTTGTATATATTCAGTGACAATTGCGCCGCTCAATTGAAGAATCGATATGTAATGGCAAGTATGAATTCACTCAAAGCAGAATATTGATTCGATCACTTCGAATGGAACTTTTTCGCTGCCTCACACGGAAAAGGTGCCGTTGATGGAATTGGTGGAAGTGTCAAAAGATCAGTGTGGATCACGGTTAAGTCTCGGAAAGCCATCGTTAACAGTGCCTTAGAATTCTATAATTTAGCACGCAGTCTCTCTAAGAACATCATCTTTAAATTTGTAGCAAAGGAAGAAAGAAAAGATAGCCATGCTGGATGATCAATGGAAAGGGCTGAAAAATATACTAGGTATTCAATCCAAACATTTCTTCCAATCTGAAGAGGCTCATAGCATTTCTGTGGCGCGCACCTCACTGTCTCATTTTAAATGCACATTGCTTTTGAAGTCGCCAAAACCCATCGCTAATACAGATAGTGATTGGTCCGATGACGATTTAGAACCTCTTACAAATCACAAATTACAAAAAATATTTCTGGGTCCTGATATTCAGTTTCGGATCAGAGCAAATCTTTATTGCCACTTAAAAAGAAATTGCGCGTTTATGATGTTTACAGTGATTTAGACACTGATTCAGATAATGAATTTATAAATGACAAAACTCCATCAACGTCTCTTCAAGCTTCAAAATTATCACCAGAAGCGTGTCCTGAAACTGCTACTGTCTTACCGAAAAATATTTGCGCTGGTGTGTATGTGCTTGTACAATTGCTCTGCAAAACCGGCAAAAAAAATACTCAATATCGTTATGTGGGATTGTGTCAGAGTGATATGGATGAAGATGGGGAAGTAAGAGTACAATTTATGACGACGGTTGATGGCAAACGATTCACAAAAATCGTTAATGACATAGCAGCATAGCATTACCTTATAGGAATAAGTAGATAAGACAATCAGGTATGTATAGTAGCCCGTGTATAAGGCTAAAACTGATTGTTAGATGTACATGTTAGAATAAGGTACCCAATGTAAATGGAATATGAATAAATGGGCAACTTAGGTAAACACTGGACACATAACATGTACACAACACGTCTCGACTTGTCGAGACGTGACCTCGACCCGTTACACGACACGTGTAAGGGAGGACAGGGATGCACCCATAGGTTAGACCGGGATAGTAGTATGACTTCC
This sequence comes from Leucinodes orbonalis, assembly GCA_019425675.1. Taxonomy (NCBI): domain Eukaryota; kingdom Metazoa; phylum Arthropoda; class Insecta; order Lepidoptera; family Crambidae; genus Leucinodes; species Leucinodes orbonalis. The sequence goes on from PQWD01008686.1 coordinate 12,719, forward strand.
CTACGGTAACGCCGGGAAAGGGGGTCTCTACTATCCTCATCCCTGTCCATCGACGCAGGCCATCCCCGTCAGATCGACGCATACACTTGCTTCACTAGTCGCTAGTTGCGCGACTAGGGAAATGCATATAAGAAAATGTAAAAGTATTGAAATTATTACCGCTTCCTCGGCTATCGCTGATACAGAATACTCGAAGACGAACATACGAATACTGCTGAAAGAAAAAAAACTGAAGCCTGAAAACATTCTAAGAACACATAAAAAAATCCAGTCCACAATACAGCCTGCTATACAGTCACGTTGCCCGCCAATAATCACTGATCTTCTTATTTCTCTAAACAAGAACAACACCTTCCTCTCATCTCTGTACGCAATCCAGCACCCACGTGCGGGGACATCTCACGAACCGACGAGACGAGAACACACCCCCCGCACAATTATAGGGGACAAACCCTAGAAAAAGTAGTGAACACAAAACAAAAGGTTATTTTATATCACGATCGTTTCTAATCTGAATACCTATAGATTACACATACACAGACCTTTATATTACTCACCCACACGCACATTTACACACACGACACTCGCATTAAATATAAGTTTTTTGCTGTTGTATCCTTATAGACAGATTCTGTTTTTTTATATCCTCTTATAATTATACAGAGTTATCTATACACAAACTAAGCATCAGATTCTAATATGGATACTAAATACCTAAGACGACGACCTAAGTGGTGTAAGTGGTTGAGATGTCGGCTCTAACACCAAGAGTCACCTAAAAAAGCATTTCAAAGTTAAAAAGCTCTAAAAAATCGAGTGCGAGGGTGCCTATATTATACATATTAGCATTATGATATATAATCGCATTTATTATCAAAATACAGTTAGTTCCATTCGAGACTGGAGTTGTATCATTTCGGCTCCTTATCTCAACCTCATATGATGACCCTGCCTTTGGGATACAACTCCTGAGTCACCTAAAAAGCATTTCAAAGTTAAAAAGCTCTAAAACAATCTAGTGTAAGGGTGCCTATAATATACTTACTAGCATTATGATATTTATGATATATGTATAATCACATTTATTATCAAAATACAGTTAGTTCCATTCGAGACTGGAGTTGTATCATTTCGGCTCCTTATCTCAACCTCATATGACGACCCTGTCTTTGGGATACATTGGGTAAGAATAAATCTCTTGTCAAGATGGCTTTCTTGGACTTTGATACAGTGAAATTAATTAAAGTGAAGCTACTAGATTTTTTTAGTCGCAGTTCGTCAAAACCTAAAGAAACTATTGTTTTGGCCTAAACATCTATAGGAGGAATCACAATCCAGGCATTTTTGTACCAGATACATTTGCATTTAAGCACTACAAACAATCTGCTGGCGGTCTTCTCCACACGTCGTGGATGCGACAAGAGCTTCTACGGAACGCGCTGTGGAGATCGTTTTCCCGGAGGGCGCCAGCGATAGTGTACGAGGGTCCATCGGCGAAAGTGGAAATGGTGTGATAAGAGCTATAAAATGTGAAAAAATGTTCAAGTTGTATACTTAATATAATAGCAGTTAAAAACATAACTCTACTCGTTTAATCTTATAACACCTATAAAAATATATGTAACGAAACATGTCCATTAATATTTTATAATTAGATTTAATACCAGAGCCATTGCCGATATATAAGCCAATGTTTTAGATTTAAAGAAAATAAGAAGATATATATTTTTTAATATTCAACTGATATGAGTAATTTATTTCTAGATTTTATTTTTAAGTTGGTATTTTTAAAAAATATTTTTACAGTTTTGAGTGATTCTTAGTAGAAATAATCACTGGAATAAATATAATGCAATGAAATAGAAGTTGCTCTGACTCGATTTTTAAAAGTTCGAATTCTCTGGTCTTCCTTCATCAAACCCTGGCTTTCTTATCGTGGAACCACTTTGAAATATCCTCTTTCCAACAAAAAAAAGAATCATCAAAAACAAAAAAGTATTATCTCTCGATTTCTCTGGTCTCCATCATCAGAGCCTGACTTCTTAAAATGGGACCACCTCTGGAGTATCCTCCAACAAAAAAATTATCATCAAAATCGGTTTATAAACGACGAAGATATCCGCTAACAAACAAAAAAAGCATATATACGGTCAAATTGAGTACATACCTCCTTTTTTGAAGTCAGTTAAAAATAGGATCAAAGCCACAGACAGATATAATATTAAGCAAAGCTACTGCCATTTATGATGAATACATGCTTACATTTGTATTTATAAATACAGAGATACATGAGATGTTGAGTCTCATTTCTCCGCTGCGGCCAAGACACCCTACGCCATCACTATCAGATCAGTTGTGTGAGTCTGCGCGACTGGCAATGGGTTCACATACTAGCAACCGTATCTTCGTAACCTTGCTCTCCGGGAACTCCGGGAATCTGAGTCTACAAACACTTACTCGTTTTTAACGCAGCGGCCAAAACATCTACGGGATATACAAATGACTTAATGGAGGCTAGTCGTAATTTACAACAGGACTTGCAATCCTTAAACTTGAAGTGGATGAAGCACCAATATGCCATTGTCGCAGATTTTGAGCGTACATAAAGATGACCAAGCTTACCAGAAGGTGATTTGGCGAGATACACCAGATCAACAGCTTCAAGAATACCAGTTAACATGTGTTTCCTTTGGAGTAAAAGTTCTCCATTTCTGGTCCATACTATTGAAGAATGAATAAATTTCAATTTACGCAAATGAAAGTAAAATAATTTAATCCTTCCCGAACTGACATTATAAAAATGTACTAAAATAACCCATATTATATACATAGATCAGTACGGAGATTTGCTGTGATATTGCAAGCCATGACTTCTGGGGAGCAAATTGATCTTACTAAATTTAAAGACTTTTCCCAGACAACAGCAGAGAGATGTGTGAAGTTGTATGACTGGTGAATACATGTCAGACCGTCTATAAATTGCTCATTCACGGGGGGGGACATAATCGAAAAAAAAAGACATTGTGCCTACCATAAGTAGAGACTTACACTAGACACAATGTCTTTTTTTTCTGAGAGACTTACGGCAGAGTCCCGCAACAAAGGTTTCAGAAAAAAAGATGCAGAATCCGTGAAGAATATCCAAGTTTTGGCAATATGGCATTGAATATACTCCGGTTCCCAACAACATATTTGAGCGGAACAGGATTTTCAACCTATGCAGCAGCAAAAACAAAATATCGCAATAGACTGGACACCGAATCTAATATCAGACTTCTGTTTCTATCAGACCTGATATCAAACAATTGATGAAAAATAATAAACAGTTTCATACCTCCCATTATTATTTTTTAATTACCTTCTATAGTTGTACTTGCCATGTGGTAAAGTAAGTAATAGTATTAGTAACTGTTACATTGTACTTTTACTATGCTTATTAATAAAGAATAAACTTTAAAAATCAAGTATTTTGCTTTCCAAAAGGGTTCCCTCACCAAAAAGTCTCAGAACCGGTTGAAGTATCACAAATAATTAGTTCTACAAACACCTGCAGGATATTACGGCTTTCCTTGCAGATCAAAAAATAAACGGATTTTTCAGACCAGCTGCATACAATTTTAGAGGAAAAAAAAAATTTACTGGCTTGTTTTTAGCCAAATCAACCATAATGAGAGATTTTAGTATAAAAAGGATAAACTACCTATATCCAATAAAATCCATCCATGAGGTCCATCTACCTATATCCAATAAAAGAAAAACAACCTTCTACAATTCAAGTTAATATGTCTATCAAGATAAATTTTCAGCCCACCATGCAACACTGTATCCGCTATAAAGCTCCATTACATGGACTATTATATACAACAAGCTTCGAGTGTGAAGAATAAGCCACCATGATAGGATACAAGTGAAGTATGCTACAGCCAAACATACAACTATCTGATGGTGCCAACTCTGAGAGATTCCTAGAATAGGATCTTAGTAATTACATGGTAGACATAAAGCGACAACCCAGGCTTCAATATAAACCTATCTCTTCACCCAGCTGACATATTATGAATTAACAACGAAGAGACAAGTACCATAGAATTTTGCCCATCACCATCTTGAATACACTAAATGCAAGCTGAAAATTACCTTGGCCATAGTAGACAATTTTGAAATGCTAAGTTGCTGTTGAATTATTCTTATTTATAAATACTTCATTCCTCATTAAGGTGATAAGGTGAAGAATTGGTGTTAAAAAGTTTGTTTATAAAGAATATTTTACCTTGATGTAACAGTATATAACGAGGGCGACAAAGGAGGGGTTTATTAACTTCCATTAGAACTGTAGTATAGTATCTTGTGTCACAAAGCTGGCAGTCAATATGGTGCCCAAAGGCCCTGGCGTGATAAATTTTTTGCTGAATGTGATAAGTATGCGATATTGCATTAAACTTTTGATTAGTTTAGAATTGAATAGAAAATCTATTGTGCAAATGAAGCGTCATTGGCGGTAAGTGTTAATGGACTAGAGCTAAATTGGTTTAGATTCTTTCTGCTGATGGCACTAGGAAAAAGATTATTCTGGTGGAAATGTGTACTTGTTTACGAGCTATGAATTCTGTTTCTACTAAGGACATCTCCGAGCAGTTCCAGCAGCCACGGCGTGTGGCTAAAGTCAAAAAGTATTTTCCATAATCTCAATTGTTCACTGGGCACTAAGGGGAATTATATTGGTTATAAATAGTTACATTTATAATTCCCGTCACTTTTTTTTATAATTATAAAAACTTATGAGACTGAAGGTGGATTAACAATGTTGTATTAGTTAATTAAAGCAAGAAAAGCTACTTTGCCTTGACACTCTTGACAGATATCACAAATCACAAAATCATCGGATTGCGTGATGCATGCGTGATGTGTTGCAGTGTTACCGCTTGATAGTCGACTGTCGATAGGCTATCGATAGTTGGGAAAAGGTAATAGTAGTGGTGATCATTGTTACGATAGCAATTAATTTAATGCATTATTTTCATTTAATGGATAACACTGTTATTGGATGCTGAAATAATGAGCTATCATTAATGCCTGTTATTGATATAACACCCTGTTGCCGCGCCGTGTATGCGCTATCGCGTCCCTCGTTGCGGCGTCGCAATAAGCCAATAGCAGCAGTTTAGCGCCAAAAAATCACGCTGTTGCCACATTTCGTATAACGCTCGCCCGCCCACTCACCTGTAATTTCACGATGCGTCTTCTGTTTACATGTTGTTTTTAGTTTGTTTCGCGAGCATTGCTTGCTATTGCGTAAGCGAGTCGATTTTAATTGTTGTTTTTAAACTTTCGTGAGTTATTTAATTGTGTAAATAGGTATATATTTGCTTAGTGTGTAATTGTACTTTTAGATATTATTTTGTTAGTGTTTAATTAAGTGTGTTGACTATTGTACAGTTTGTTTGATTAGTGTAAATAAACATTGTGAAAATGTCTGATAGGCGAATTACCGCAAATATTTGGAACTATTTTGACGTCCTGGATAAAGCCAATAAAAAGGCAATTTGTAAATATTGTAAATCTGCACTTTCGTACAAAAGTACGATAACAAGTTCATTGACCTTTTATTACATTTTAAACTCAAGACGTAATACATAACATCCATTGTTATTTCAGGATTCATTTATGTTATCTTTAAAATTAATGAATTATTTGTTTGACTATTTGCCACAAAAAATAACAGATAATGATAACAGTTTGCAATAACAGTTATTGGAAAATAATTTAGCAGTGTTATTCATTATAACGTCACAATACCGGCAGACGTATATCCAATCTCCTAGCCAAACGTAATGTTCATTACATTGCCTAAACTATGACTCGTCCGTAGTAACATTGTCGATAGTTTTGTACTATCCATAGTCAACTTTTCATCAATAGTATTGCCACTATCCATATTGAGCTTCGATACAATTACAGGTATTGTAGCGTATAAATACTATTGCGCTGAACTAAATAGTTTACTATTTATACTATTGATAGTATCGACAAGCCTATCAAAAGTATAGATGATTGTGTACAATCATTACTCCGACTATCGATATTCAACAGCACTGGTTTTATTTCTTCCATTTGGATCCGGCTAAAGTCCTACATTATACAGCCTCGTTTTGTAAGTTATTTTTTTTGTTTTGACGAAACGTTAATAACAATAGGGAACATGCAAATGAAATATAAATGAATACTTTGATATTAAAATGTTAAAATAACATAAAAGAAGGGACACCGTAAGGTTTTTATATTAATTAATGCTATTTTTTCAAAATACTTACGAATTGAAATTACTTGAAACGGAACGTAAATTAAAACACCAATCACTGTCATTTACGTCATCTATGTATGACATATTATTTAGACATTAAAGGTTTTGTAAAAAAGTGAACATTAAAACGACAAAATCGGCAGTTTTCGAATAAAAATGAAATTTAGGACTGTAAAAGCTGACTCCTGGAAACTACCAAAGTTAATGTTGACGTGGTTGTAATTTATTTTTGTCGGAAGTGAGTTTTACAAACCACAATAAGCCTGACGCGAAATATGGACTTTTTACGGTACTTTATTGAAATATCAAAGCATAATGTGCTGATAATCTAAAAATGATTGTTTTTCATCACCAAACATCAAAATGAAAGCAGTGAATAGAAAAGGTTATATTTTAACTCATCACAGTGTGAGCAGAAATTGCTTGGAAAATGCTGCCCTGAGGATTTCCACATGGAACTACCCTGTGCAGTCCTCATCTATGGCACTTACACTACACTAAGATAAACCAGGAACAAAGAAGAAATAATAATAATTTCCTTTGTTTTAAAAATCATTATTTTATTTATATCATAATTGTGTAAGTTTGTATGTTTTTGTGACTGTAATATAATAAATCAATATTAAACTTGGTGTATTTTCAATGCTTACAAGAATTTTTCATTTTTATTATTGCTGATTTAGGTGTCAAATGCATTATTCTGTTTTAGCATTCAAAAATATGGGTTATGATGAGCATAGATTTAGAATTAGCGCGCTAGTATATCCTATCACAACTTTGTTATTGTATTTGTATAAGGTAGGTAAATATGTTCGTTTTTCATACAAGCAGATGAAGAATAACAAGTATATTCTAACATCATAGTCGTCTTCACCGCATCGAAAAATAGTTTGAGGAATAATTCATTCGTCTTCACAGCTCGAAATCTCTTTTTTCCCGGTTTTGTGTCAGTCAAAAACAATATGATTGTTATTAGATGAACACATTGGCACAAAGTATGATTAACGCGGCTTTTTTTCCGGAGTATCAATTCATTAAATCCATACATTATCAGACATTTCAAATTCTTATAAATTAGGTTTCGATAGTCGAGAAAAAAAATGCAAAAGTATGAAAGTCCTTGAAGAAAAGGAGGTACATTCACATATCTGACGTCAAACGTCACGCCAGCCCGTTTTGGCGCGAAATTTGAAATAGTCAATTTCAAATCGCATTTTTATGCAGAAAATGACTGTTTTTATTTTTTAATATACTTGTGGTCTATTCCAAATGTAGTCCTTTAAAATAAACACAAAAATAAAATTTGTGCATCTTCCCTATTATAGATGAGTTCCTACTTCCCTACCCTACCGATGTCATAAGTTTCAGTAAAGATGGGACTTTACTGAAACAATACGCGAAACCTGAAAGTACTTCAAGTGACCGTTTTACTATTTTGTTACCATCACTACATATTATAAAACAAATCGTTTTTTTTGTCCTTATGTGTGCTTAAATCATTTTAAAATGATTAAGAAACCGCATCAAAATCCGTTGTGTAGTTAACTACACAACGGATTTTGATGCGGTTTCTTTAAAAGATAGAGTGATTTAAGAGAAAGATTTATATGTATAAGTTATTATACATATTAACCTTTCTCTTGAATCCATTCAATAGTAGAGAAATACCAGAATTTTTGAGGTATCTAATGTGACGTGGTAAATAATTTAATTTTTGCCCCTAACTTCGCAAACCTAGGCTAATCCCTACGAGGTTTATCAAAATAATGTAATAAGTATGGTACACATTAAAAAGGTCTACAGAAAACTCCGCAATGGTATATGTCTCTCTTATGATTAACCCACAATAATTTTTTTTGTCATTTACTTTTTACGACAAATAATGGATAATTTTCGAAGCGATTTAAACCAATACAGCATTAATCCTTTTCCAATAAAATACCTTACATAAATTGTTGGTTCAATATAGATTGCGCGTGCGTGCCTATTCCGAATGTCACCGTTGCACCCGTGCGAAGCATGGGCGGGATGCTAGTACTCGTATATAAGGCCACTGGCTTTTGGTTTGTTACTGACCTTTAATTATAATTTTGACTATTAATTGAATAAGAGTTATATAAAATTAAAGGTAAGTGCACAGCCTGACCACATGAGATAGTACTATTGATAGTTTGTCTTGATTCCACAGAAGAACCTACATTTTACTGTTTTCATTATTTTTACTCTAGAATTAATTATTATTAATTTGTAAGATAAGATATGGGATAAGATCAGAAATGATTTAATTCGTAAGAGAACTAAAGTTACCGACATAGCCCGCCGGATCAGCAAGTTGAAGTGGCAATGGGCTGGTCACGTATGTCGCAGAACCGATGGCCGTTAGAGCAGACGAGTTCTGGAGTGAAGACCGCGTCTTGGCAAGCGTAGCGTAGGACGCCCTCGGGCCCGATGGACCGACGACTTGCGAAAGGTCGCTGGTGGAAGCTGGATGAGAAAAGCGGAGGACCGGGATGTCTGGCGCAAAATGGGGGAGATCTAGTATTTTTATGTACTTATAAAACGGGAAATTTATTAAAGACCCTGAAGTGTCCAGGGGAATAAAACCAATTCATTAAGCAAATACAAGTATCGTTTCTTCTGTTCAAAGGTTTTTGTGGCGTGTATGCATTTCCAAATAGTAGGCTTCAATCAATTAATGCTATAACTGTACATTATCTTTTATTTGAGTCCAGATAGTTCGTTTTGTATCTTCAATTCTTTTTTTTATGTAAAAATGACATCATCATGATCATCACTCATCCATTCATCAACATCACTAATTTCTGTATCAATAAAAAATATATATAAAGGCGAGGAAGCACGGTCCATGACCTCAGCCTGTTCCAAATTGAACGAATATAAAAAAGTACGTTATTTATGTCAAGTCAAATATCAAATAAAAATTAACGAAAAAGTTCTTCAAAAAAATTCTTTCTATTCTCCTGAACCACATTCTTAGATTACTAACCTTTTTGTCTCAGTCATTTAATCCTGTTCGTACACTTATCTTCTTGCTTAGCATTGGTACGAAATTGTAGAAACATTCAGCATCTATTTTGAAAATTTTGAGAGTGACTGGTAAATGTTTGTGTACAATAATGAATTTAGAAATGGAAGCATTTGTCTGCATTTGAGATTTTACACATATTCTAGACGAAGCTGTTTATTTTTATATTTGCACAATGATAATCTGTATATGTGAAGGTAGATACGCCATCCGTGCCTCAAAAACTAACCGCTTAAGAGAGTACAGTTTGTACTCTTTTGTTTAGGTAAATGTGTTCGAAATTTGAAATATGTGTATGTGTGCTGTCACTGCATTCGGAACACTTTTCGATTGTTTTGTGAGCATATCACGAATCCATACTTTTTATATCATTGTATTGGCATGGCTGACTGAACCATATTTTAGTGTTAGTTCATGCGTTAATGATTATGTTATACATTTAATAACATATCATAGTAATAATAATAAATCGTTTTTCAGTGCCAAACACATAGATAAAATTTTAATTCTAAATTAAAGTAAGGACATTGAAAGGTGCCCTCTGAGCTTTATGTCAAGGTATTTATTAAGTACTGCAACACTGGTCATAACTTGTGAGGATACACATATATACATGAAATAATTACACAGTGACTCATATTTTAATTAATGGCCTAACAAAAGATGTGATTCAAAGCATTTTTTTTTTATATTACAACTGGTGTCTTTATTTATTACTGAAAATTTGACATTTTATAAAATAACCACATAACATTATTAAGTGGTTATTTAATAAAATATCATAAAACACCAATGATATTCTGTATATATAATTGGTGTTTTATGATATTTTCACATCTAATCACCCTATACGGGTAGGCTCGTGCCCCTCGGTGGGGACGTTTAATGAGCTGATGATGATGATACATAGGTAGATAAGCCATCCATGCTTCAAAAACGAACTGACGAAGAGAGTACATTTTGTACTCTTTTGTTTAGGTCAATGTGTTCGAAATATGTTTATGTGTGCTGTCACTGCATTCGGAACACTTTTTCTTTTGTTTTGTGAGCATTTCACGAATACATACTTTTTTACATCATTATAAAACACCTATTAAAATAAATTATCCACTTCAAAGTAAATTGACCCCTAATATATTTATAGATTGCTCCTTGAATGTGTTTTCGGTGGTTTTTTTTAAAAAACTTTAATGCACTGTAACCCATAGCAACTTGACTTGTAACACAAGGCAATAGCACATCTTAACAACAAACAAGTTTCTTGGTTATTTAAATATTGTTAGTTATAAAAGATAATTCATATTTTATGAATCCTTTAAAGGTTTTTAGAGTGTTGGGTGTATAGACTGAATAAGCATCCATGCTTTTGTTTGTATGTGTCAGTAAGTAGATTGATGTTTTATTTATTCTTCTTTGCAATACTTTTTAGTTTTGTTGTTTGGGGTTATTTCTGTATTTGAAGTCATATGTTAAAGGAATAATATAAAAAAATATATTGTTGTAAAGGCAACTTCTAGTCCCCTCTGAAGTTGCTTGGTGTAGGGGTACAGTCACACACAATATTAAGTTCATTTGGAACACAAAATATCCACCATGATGGAGGAACTAATTTTGCAATAGCAAATTAGCTGATAAATTTCAAAAGCTCTTTCTTTGAGGTTCTTTATATTACTTGTTAGTCTGTTGTTATATTTGTCGTTTGGATATTTTTTATTCTTCTCTTTGTTCCCTTTTGAAATCACAGGTTCATAAAGGGTCTTTTGAGGTCTCAGGTCTTTTGAGTTGTGACTTATTTGATGTGGGTAATATTTATATATTGGATAAAAATAATAATTTTAATTATTACTACATTGTTGGTAAAGAAAAGAAAGGCCTTGTGTGAGCCAGACTCAAGCAATGATCTTTACTCAAATAGAGTTAAAAAGGGATGCCGCTATTTGTTGTGTATTTCTATCCCTAATTCAATTTAATTAAAGTTTCCAAAAAACTTGACCCTCACATTAAGCAATGCCTGTCTTGTGGGGGCAGCACATGAATAACAATTTTTGTTTTTCGTATTGTGTTTTGTTATTGTAATTAATTGCGTTATTTTGATATTGTAATGAAGTTGTGTGTGTGTTTCAGTGTACAAATAAATGTTTTATCTATCTAACAATAACTTAGTAAATGTAGAATTATTGTGATTCTTAACATTTTTGGATATGAGTCGTAATAGACCAAAAAATAGGTTTTATTGCAATATTGTTTTATTTGAAAGGTTATAATTGTACACCTGCAACATAGTTTGATGATAATATTGTTGAGTTGCTTTACAAGGAATGACTTCACTGTCATCATCCCCACTATCTGATTTATGGTTAAAGTTGGTATCTACACTCTCCATTTCGCTCTCTGATTCCCTATTGGTCACTCTTATTATAATTTCATTGGTTTACTATTACGAGATCACTCTTTCTATAAGCTTCTTGAATGTTTTTAACTCTTGCACAATGCTGTCCACTTTGATACACCCATAATGTTTAACTTCCTTGTTTGTTTAATGAGTTCATATAGTTGAGGTTTCAGTGTCTCCAGTCTGAAAGTAATTCTTTTCTCACATCTGGACATTAGATTATGGGTTGCAACCAATTCTCATAATTTGGAAAATTCTTATTGATATGAATAATATAAAAAATATATTTATTCCAAAAAAGGATATATGAGGCTATAAATCAAGGCAGCTAAATCCAAGTCTGTCAAATAATCAGTAAGCTACAAAATCGATAATTTTGTTCAGGTAGCTACAATATTCTATATTTTAAGCTAGATTTGTAAAGAATTTGAATATTAGAAATAATCTGAATTTTAATTAATAAAGCTTCCTGTATATTTGAGTACAAAGTGAAAATAAAATAGCATTTAGCTGGCTTTGATTCCAACTATAGGATATTACTGTATTTGATTCTGACTAACTGGATATAACTTAGTTTGATAATTACAGTCGCCATTTTGAATCCTGCGGATTAGTGATGTTCTTAAACGTTCGATAAAGTAAAAACAATAACAGTATATTATTTTACAAATTTTAATCAATTTTCAATTAAGTAAGTGAAATATTTGCATTTATAGTTTTATCATTATTATATGCTTAAGACAGGTGTTTCTGCTATCCCTTCACAAAAACTTTCTTCTAAATTTTCATTTCCTTCAACCGATGGCCCTCTAATAATACCTAAGTAAAATTGTAAGTCTTCTCTTTCTTGCCATTCTAATCCAAAATGTTTTGTCAACAATTTCTCAACATCGGTTATTTTTGCCTGCGACACAGGCACTCCCGTTGGAATGGTGGTAGGTTGGAGCATACTTGTTTTTTTTCCAGTTTTGCAGACATTAAAGGATTTATTTGAATCTGAATTGTAAAACTGTTCACCGCGGATAACTGTGTTTCCTGAAATCTTAGATCTTTTTATAATAAATCTCTTGCATTGGGTTATTTTGAATGGCCATTTCGCTGTCGGCTTAAAGACTTCTTGAGCGGCCGTTTTGAAGTCAAATATAATAATATCCCTTAGATTCGTGACCGTCGCACTACTTGAAATGAATTCGCAATATTCTTCTGGTTGAATGATTACTTCTTGTTTCTTTAGAACTTTTTCTACATTACCGAAAACTCTGTCCGGGGGCATAAAACTATGCCCTGTTACGGGAAATATTATTTCAATGCGTTCGACAGAAACATTTTCCAATAGCCATTTAGATAGCATACTTAGCATTATGCTATTCTTGTTTTGCCCGCCACATCCATCAGCAAATAAGCGTATGACGGAGATACCTGATAAATTCGTTTTATTTAATCGATCATAGACGGCTGATGCTATTTGATTAGCTGTTTTACCAAATTCATTTTCCGTCCAGGTATATGCAAAAGTTGTGTTCTTGTTAAGCTTGTCTTTAGAGGATCCTTGCACAATTGTGAAATTAAATAAATAAAATTGTCGGCTGTAGTAAGCACTTTGGTCTGGAATTCGAGGTAGTGGACTGTTTTTTTGACAATCAAAGGAAAATGTTATCATATCATCTTTTTGCTCCTGTAGCATTTTGAAGAACGCTTTTGCTCGTAATTTATGTACTCTACTTGTAATCATTAACTCATTTTTCTTGACTTGATCGTTTTCTTTTTTGATTCTCTCATTTAATTCTATGCAAGTTGAGCAGACGTCAGTGCTAGGTGTACCGAAACCTAAATTAAATTCTCTGTTAAAAATATGCCGGAAATATGAATGTTTTACAGGAGATTGAGGATTTTCGTATTTAAACATTTTGTATAACTTGTTTATACTCAAGTCACTAGATAGGTATTTGCGTTCTTGAGTGGATGATCGACAATAATGCGATTCGACACATTTGAGTTTCATAATATAATTTCGAATGGACTCCTTCTGATCTTTAAATTTATTTATTTTTCGATTACCCCCTCTTCGTTCTCTGGCAATCTGTCCTGTATAAAATAAATGTTTCAAAGCATACTCTACACGATATTTTGTTATGCCAAGTATATTCAAGAACGCTTTTTGGCAAACAGGAACACAATCATTGCGAGCTCTGAAAACGCTATATTTTATACTAAAATCTCTACCAAATCTTATGTTTTTGGTAGGTCGCCTTCTTTTTACCTTCTGCGTTTTACAGCACTTCAGTATCATAGCATCTTGTTCACTCCGTTTATATGACGAATAAAACGAACTGTGAAAATTCATAATGTCAGTCATCGTCAAACTTGAACATTTTAGATTTTTATTTTTATGTGAACATATTATTCGTTCAGGTGCTTTCTTTGGCATGTACCTGCAAAATAGAAAAAATGCTGTGTTATAAGAGAGCATCATGTCTTTGCAACGTTTCAATTTTCCGTTGGCCAAACTCGGCGACGAGGACAGTAATTTCAAATGTTGGGCGTACATCACCAAGGACAATAATATTATTGTAAACTAAAGGAGTTTGCTTTACTCTTGGGCTATGAGAATGTTAAAAAAGCTTATAGAATTGTTCCAGATGAATGGAAATGTCCATGGAACAAGTTGGGCCCATTCACGGCCCATCTTGAAACGCCACCAAACTGGCATCCAGAGACACTTTTTGTATCAGAACCCGGTATCTACGCTCTACTAGCGCGCTCAAACAAATCGCAAGCAAAAAAGTTTATGCGATTCGTTTACGAGGAAGTGCTGCCTACCATCAGGAAAACGGGCGCGTATGTTTCTCCGCAAATCGGCCAAAATCAAATTTCCGAGTTGCTTTCTCTGATGATAGATAAAGATAAACAAATGGCTAAATTAATTGAAAAAATCATCGACGACCGGCCTAAGCTAGCGGTGATGAACGCGACGAAACAAAGCACAATCTCCACGTTTACAAGAGGGACGACTGCTATAAGTTTGTACGCGCGCAAAAGAGAAATTTGTCGCAAGCCCTCAAGCGGATACCCCCCGGCTACGAGCTGGTCCTCCAACGGACAAACATTCCAAATGGAGTCAATGTTCTTAATCGCACCAAGGAATTGCTCCTCCGTGACTCGTACAAATCTTGTTATAACAATATTCGAACCAACATAGATGTGCGTAGTCTTGTAAAAGACTTGTTATCGACTAACTATCTCTAGTAAATTACGCACTCTGGGCCCAGTCTGTTTATCAGACTTATTAAATGAATACTGGGGAACTCCCCACGGCTAAGAAACTCTATTTGAATCAGTCGCGCAATATTGTTGGGATAATAGATTATTAATTTTTTTAATAATATGTACATTATATTTTTTATTGCAGTGTTAACATAATAATATAATAGTCGGTATTTGGAACTAAAAACTTGTAAGCACATCACTTACCTTTCTTTCTTAGCAATATTAACTTTCCAGTTCTCGGGGTTTCTTGTTCTTTTACGAGCCTTGCCCGCAGTTGCTTTTGTTACAGGAACGTCCATGGTTATCCAAATTTGAAGTTTAACAAAAGAGTTGTCACTTAATTCAATAAAAACAGAAGAATAATGCTAAAAACTGGACGACACATTCACATAAATTGTATCGCAGCGGCCATGTTCGTTTTCTGAAATCCTGCTCTCTGATTGGTTGGCGTAACTCGTAGCTACATTTGATTCTTACTGGTTGGCATATAGCTGTCTTTGATGCCAGTATCGATTTTTGACTCGAATTTTATAATGATTTAGCTGCATTGTTAGTAAAATGAATATGGTAAAGTGTGTTAAACTGACTAAACTAGATGGCGCCATAGTTAACTCATTTACGATATTATGGCGTTTAGCTGCCTTTGATTTTATAGGCTCATATAGAAGATACTCAAATAAGAGCGGCTCAGAGACATGACAAAAATATTGAAAATTAAGTGTAGGTGATGAATTAAGTCTATGTGTGAGTTCCAAATAGTGTATTGTCCACGTTAAAACTTTCTATTTTTTATTATAATGTAAATTAGCGGGTAGTCTCTTTTTGTATGGAAAGCTAAAGAAAGAAAATTGATTCTATAATCCTGATGAATCTGAATCATCTGAAATTATTCTGATTTTTTACGTCTTATGTTGACCGTGGCATGTAAAGGGCAACATCTTTGAAATTTGAAATTAAAATTGAAAAATGCTTTATTCAAATAAATCTTTACAGATACTTTTGAATCGTCAAAACAGTATATATTTTTTTTATTAAATCTAATGACTCTACCATCTATCTAACGTGGGACTGGTTATATTATTTCGAAAAAAACATTGGTATGTGACGTGATTAGAACCTGCTTCCTCCGGATCGGAAGGCAACAGTCTACACAGAGAGCCACCGACCCTGCTATTGTGGAATATGGTCAAACCTGCATTTAATCTGCTAACCACAAAATACTTAGATATAGATAATACTGTTATCTAAAACACTCAATACTTTTACATGGTTTTTTTATTGTCATCTGAATATTACAGTTTTTAGGTGTATTCCTTGCTTAATTTTAACATTGTGTTTAAATCTAAGATTAGCAGAGTTCCTATTATGGGTTCAATCTGGTCTAGTTAAAGTTCGCATCCATTTTGCCATCATTGCTGAACTGCGTGGAAACAAAAAAATCGATATTTATCTGTCAAAAATTTTGATTTTGATACTTTTTTGCACTAGGCAAACAAATAATTTACATTTTTATATTTTTTTTTTCGGAAATTTGTTAAATATCAAAAAATATATATAAATGGGAATAAAAATAACATTGAACACTTATCTTTTTGAGTCGATTTCTAGTCGAAATTAAGCAATATATGGATTGACAAAGTATAATAATAAAATCGTATTTACCTGTAAAGTGTCATGATTCGCACTATTTCGCCTTGTGATTTCACATCCAGGTACAGCGCACGAAACCTTAATTCTAAAACGTAATTATTTCAATGTAAATCAGATATTTAAAAATTCAAAGTGTTTTTGAAAATTGTTATCTGACGAGTCAGAATCAAATCAAAAGAGCTGGCTAGAGTTCTTATCTTCTGTTGTTCTATCGAGCCATGGACGGAATTACACAACATTTGAGTGTGGCACTACGAGGTTTTTTGTTGAATTTCGGCATGGTGAGTAGTAGCATAATGTTGCAAGATATAAGCCAGTCTAGTTTTGACCACAGCAGCCGTCGCTGTTGATTACGATTAGTAATTTAGGGCTGTGAGCTATCTGCGTTCGCCAACTGTCCTGTGAAGCTGTGAAGGCCACCTCCGTCCAATAGCGATAAATCCGAAAGAAAATGGTTTGAATTTACCTTATTTTTTTCTAAAAAGTTCTTATCAGCGTTAAGTAACCTATGGTACACTGCCGAGGATACTTCGTTGGACCCTTTCTGAAACTCATTTTCCATCCAACAACACGCAAGTAAATTACTTTGTGTTTATTTAGACTTAGAACTACCTTTAACAACTATACAGTTGTAAAGATAAATCTGCCGCGAATAATAGGTATTTTGAACCGGGACGCTCGTGCTTCACCATCTATTCCATGTACCCTCTTTTCCACCCTAAGGATTCATAGTTGAATGGAGCCTTCTATAATTTTATTTTTTTCGAGAAGTTGATGGTACGTTGAACAGTCCCTGTTAAAAACTCTTCTGAATAACCCATTTTTAATTTTTAAGCTGTTCGTTCATGCGTCCCCGCAGCGCGCGCCGTAATCTTGCTATATTCTCCTGTTCACTGAAGTGTGGAGACGCTTCACTGTAGGCCGCCCTGGATGCCAGCCATTCATGATGTGACCCCCCCCCGACACTGGTAATTCGGTGGTATACCGCTGAGTTTCACACGACGATCTCACCGCCATTGCGATTGCGGACGCTAACTCAGACAAATCTATATCATTATTATTACGTACCGCAACCGTTCCGTCATTCCGACGGGCTTCCTGTTGAGTGGCACGTTCCCTCTCGTAGCGCTGTCCCCTGGGCGAACACCTGCTTGTCCACCTCCCTGTTGTCGGTGTCCGACTCTGCTTCGAGAACGGTGATCTTGGCTGCGGCCAGCTCCACATGTAGTCGCAGCATCTTCTCCCGAGCGCGGGCCAAACGTGCCATGCGCTCCGATCGCCTCGTCCGTGTCGACTGTGCTATTGATGCATTCTGAGAACATACCTTATCACCACACACGGCCCGTTCTGTGGTGGCGGTACCCGTCGTCTTCGTCCGTGATACATTAAATAGGAGAGGAGAAAGCGGGTCGCCCTGCGCTAGTCCCCTGCTGGTGTTTCGTACTAGTTCCCCGTTATTAATTTTGATTGTAATGATCTTTCATGAAGAACTCCCATAAATAATACAAACTCTTCTTTCCGATTCCTAAGCTGTCTAATTTTATTAACAGTGTTAAATATCGACATTGTTCGTATGCATTGTCTATATAACTAAGCAGCCAACTGTAATACAGTTATTTAATACAAACCAGCTTCAAGCTAGTTACCATCGCGCTCAAATTATCCAAACAAGATCTGCATTTCCGGAATCCCATTGTGTTTTTACTAAATGATTCATTCTTTTCTAAATACCATTCTAAGCGCTTTTGTAGGATGGAATGAAATATTTTGCAAAGGCATGATATGAGTGATATGGGTCTTAACGACGTTACCAAGGACGAATCTCTACCGGGCTTAGGTATTGGGAGTATGCTTTTATTATGCCATTGGTGTGGAACATATCACTGTTAAGAAACATATTATATAATCTAACTAAAATGGTTTTTGCATCTAATAGGTAAGTTAAGATCATAGAATACGATATACCATCCCACCCTGGAGTGTGTCCCTAATTTGATATTATGTTTCAGTTCTGTTAATGTATTGGCTTCTCTAAGGTTTCATTTTCAGAAAAAAAAGGTGTACGAAGCTAATAGTCAGGTGCAAGGTTTTGAAGCAGACATCGGGCCCTGTCCTCGTCTATGTGATGTTTACTCACCACTATACCTTTCATCCATCTCATCTTGTTCCACAGGACGCTAGCGAGGCCTTGTCGTCTATGTTTGAGCAAAATTTCTGCCATGACTCTCTTGAGAACGTCTTAATAAGCTTTGTGACTCACTAATATATTTTTTAAGGTTTATTAAATTTTGAGGTGTGGGATTTCGCCGAAACTTAGAAAGTGCAGTTCACAGTTTGTAAAAGCTTGTTCTAAACCACAAATTTGAAATGTATATTCAAAATAGTTTTGTCACACCACCAAGTGTTCGGTCTTCTAAATATCAAACATAAAATTTCGTTTATCTAATTAGAATAATGGGGTAAATTGCCAAACTGAAGATTGCTGGATTCACCAACAGCAGAAGATTAAAATGTTTTCTGTACATTCAAACCCGATGGAAGTTTGTAATCTTTACAAAGATGGTACTCGTTTAAATATTTCTGTCGAGTGTATTACTCACCGCACGGCAAGAAACCATGGCTGATAGGCGGTGGTGTACTACCCATAGCAATTTCTTGAATGAAATTTAAAATCTGCAATAAACATTACCTTTTCTCAAAAGTACTTTACTACTTTGTATCTATGCCTTCAAAAAAATAATTAAAGTTACTTAAAAGTCACGCAATCAGTAGGCAATATTAATCTTTCTATTTTCTTATCTTGTACTGCATCATCTGATGGTATTGTACGTGAATGTGGTGCAGGTGCAGTGTAGGTAAACCGATTCTCTGAGAACGTTGACTTTCTTCTTGATGTAGCTGGTAGATTTCAGTCATCATTTTCATTATCTGCTTAAATCGTCGATCGTCGTGTATCTTTTATGCATACATATACTTTTATGCATACATGTGACCCATGAAAAAGTATTGGGTGTTACCTATTTTCACTGGTCAGTGCTTTTATTCCCACTTGGTCGGATTTTTATTTCGCCGGAATACAGTAAATAATAAAAACAGTCACAAGAAAAACATTCTCATTTATTTATTAAAACCACAAGAAAATAAAATTAATCGTAAATGCACAACTGTTTAAAACATTCTATTGCGGAAATTTAATTATTTGTGCAATCTGATACAATTTGTTCATCTTTTTGGACGTCACTTGGACGACTTATTTTTATTGAACAATGTGATTGCATACGCTTTAATTTTTACTTTTTTAATTTATTTTATAACCTCGCGTCATTAAATGATGCCTCCTTCTTCAATAAACTAAAGAATAAATGTAAGGTTTTTTTTAAATTCTTACATTCAGTCTGTGATATGGCATCAATCCTTCGATGGCATTTGTAGTACGCTGTTTTTCCTGATAGCAGATAAATACATAACAAGTATTTTATTTTAAATACTGACTTGAAAAATATTGTTAGAATTTACAGAATTCTTAAGTTTCAGGAGCTAATTTTAATATTTCCAGAAACGTTTTTGGCAATATAAGAAAACTGGCTCCTGAAAAACACGCCAAGGGGAAGGGTGTGAAAAAGATCAGTGTCGAAATAAATATCTTTTATAACATTATCATTGCTTTAATATTAAAACGTCAAATTTTAATGGCATTGGTATATAGGGTCCTGCGCTGAGTCTATTAAAACTTAATTACTTATCTATCATTTATTTTTACAGTACATAATGACTAAGGGAAGCAGTGTGATTATGGATTATATAAGAATTTAAAACCAAGACTGATAAGATTTCAGAAATATCCTGAAAGATAAATCATATTTGCGTTTTCTTTTTTCAATATCTTTCATATATATTTACAGAACAAAACCCTCGACACAATTTATATATGTCCATTTTCTTAGATTTTTTCTCTGTTTGACAATATTCTTTCAAACATTATTTCTGTCAAAAAACTAATAGTAATTGTATTGTGCGACTGCTGATCGAGTTTCGCATTGAACAGGGTCGGTAGCAGACACATTGTGAATGTCTGGCAATGTCCCCTAGAAGAGTAGGATACCCTGCTCCGCACATTTACTAAACCTACTGTCAAAAATCCATCTGAAACACGCTGGTCAGCTCGAGCAGATGCTTGTAAAGCTTAAAAGAGTCATTTTCAGAAATTCACGAAGCTTTGTTTGCTATTTAACTGTCTTTATTACCGTGTTTTGGAGTGATGTTATTGTATCTTATCTATAAATTCTTGTTACCTAGTTATATCTATATAGAAATAGAATCTAATGAAGAAAGTTTTTATTAACGTTTTACAAATAACTATATATATATATATATATAAACCTATAGGCATGATGACAAATTTTGAAAATTGTTAAATAATGTTCAAAAATATATATTAATCACGAAAAACATAATATTTCTGCTGAAAATTTAGGTTTATCATTGAAAATTTTGTTTTTAACTCATAAATTTAAAATTCGTACCAAAACGCTTCAAAGTGTCATGGCGTCGCTTGTGACGTCACGTTAGAGTACACGGATCACTCAACAGTTGTAAACATTGAGAGGCTCTTGTTAATTTCGCAAATAGAAACATGAATTCGAAAGCTTATAGATGGTGTGCCGTCCCACTGTGTCCTAATACGTCCGCAAAAACTCCCGAGAAGCTATTTATTTTCGTTCCTTACGACAAGACCATCCGAAATAAGTGGCTTAAACAAGCAAGACGTGATTCGAAAGGAATGACACCCTCTACTCAGCTTTATTTCTGTGAAGATCACTTTGACGTAAGTATTTACTTTATGTTTGCAGATTTCATGCTGATACTAAATAAATGTGACAAGCATTAGATGACGTAAACATTGTTAAACACACTATTTAGAGGTTAAGAATAGCTTACATCCTCAATGAGCTATTATAAAAGTACCTATGTATTTTATTTTAATTTCAGTTACCAAATGATATGGAAAATTATATGGAATACAATGTGATGGGGTCAGTGTCGCAGATTCGCATGAGAAAAGGGTGTGTTCCATTGAAATTTTACTGTCAACCCGATAGGAGAAAACGAGCTTCTGATTCTACAGAAAGAGAATACTTTGCGAAAAAACAAAGAAAAGAACTAATTAGAGAAATTGAGCAGGAATCACAAATATCTAAGAAAACAACCATTGCAATAGAACAGTCAGAACTTATAGACTCTTTACCTGGAACATCATCCATGCAGGAAAATATTACTCAAGATGCACCTAAGACGACAGATAAAGCGATTCAAGTGTACATAACAAATAAATTCAGAAGTAAAGCCGTTCAAACAATAGTTAATTCAGTTGACCAGATGACATCACCATCCAAACCTTTTTGTCAGTCTGCTTACACTTCACCATTTAAAATTAGAAAAACTAAAACTGAGAGATCATCAACATCCTTCTTACAGAAATGTACTAAAAAATTAACTATTATACAAGCAGATTCTGATAGTGATATTTCATACACACCATCTGTTGTACATAGTGAATCACCATCTGTGACATCTATGAAAATGAAATCATCTTCAGACTGCAGCGAACTAATAGAAGATGATAAGAAACAAGAGGCATTGAGAATTTTGGGAGATACAGTGCAAAAAATAGTAAATAATCCACAGTCTTACATTAGAGTTCCTAAAAGTTGTTACTATTTAATAAATTTAATTGAAAAAAAGTTAAATATTCCCACACACCATATACTAATGTGCTTAAAAAAAATTAAATTAAATAATAGTTTCAGAGAGCTTTCAGATGAATTTTCTATGTCTCCAACTTATGCCAGCAAGATATTCCTGAAAAGTATACCACAGATAGCTAGTATAATGAGACCTTTTATTGTTGCATTAGATAAGGATGCTATAAGAAAAAATTTACCTATGGCTTTTAGGCATAAATATTATAATGTCAGCTGTATTATAGACTGCTTAGAAATTGAAGTTCAAAAGCCTTCCAAAGCATTGAACCAGTCTCTCTCCTGGTCAGAATATAAAAAAGCTAACACCATTAAGTATCTTGTGTCATGCACACCGAATGGATTGGTGAACTATATTTCTCCAGGATATGGAGGAAGAGTTACTGACACATGTTTAGTTGAATCATGTGATTTTATTAAGTGTTTACAACCAGGTATGTGTGTGATGGCTGACAGGGGTTTCAAACATGTAGAACAGTATCTCAGAAAACAGGGAGTGCACTTAGTACGACCTCCAAGTGTTGCAACTGGTACAAAGCTATCAAAACATGAGGCGAGAGAAACAAAACAAATCGCAAGCCTAAGAATTCATGTCGAGAGAGTGATTCGACGCTTACGTGAATTCAGTATTCTAAAGCCACATGCATGTGTGAATCTTAATCTAGTAAAAGTGCTAGACGATGTTATTACCATTGCCTGCGGATTGATTAACTTGCAAGATTCTTTAATTAAAAATACATAAGTATGACCTAGTCTTTAAATATCGTTATTTTCTAAACATGTACCTACATATTTATTTAATTACATATATTATATTTGTTATATAATTATGTAAATGTTTGTTTATCTCAGTTGTGTGAAATACAATGTCAAATATGTTCCTGCTTTTCTTATAATTATTACGGCTATAAAATGTACTACTTGTCAGGTATTACTTGTAACAGCTTAACGCTACAGATGTATAACATTACTAATTCAGACAAAATGGAAATAAGCAAATGTAGGTGAATATTAGAACTTGTTTTGTATTGTAGAGTGTCTGTGTATAGTATAATAATGATGTGACCACAGATGAGGTTGTTCCTAAAAAATAAAACAAATTCTTTGAAAAAAAACTTGCTTTTTATTTATTTACACTTTTATACAATACAGGATATACATTATCTTTCCACAAAGGAACTATAACCTTAAGAAAATCTGATACATAGTTTTCATCATACATAATGTTTATTATATCTACTTTCTTATTAACACTATAGTTGCAATCAGCTACACAGAAGTAGCCTTTTTTAAGACCTGTCAGTAACATTTGGAGTTGCATTTGCACATAAAACTTCTTGGTTGGTTTCCCATTATATACATAATTTTTCACTGTTTTCTCACTCATAGGACACTTAATTTCAATAATACTATCTTCACATATCCCATCAGGTGAGCCTGCTAACATAGGATAGTTTTTAGACAGCATTAAACCACATAATTTAATTTTTTTTCCCAGTTTGGCACTAACAGTTTTCCTTACATCATCCTCCAATATTGTACCACGTTTCATGGCTGCCGTGTCGGGAATTTTTCCACCCATTATTACTGCCATCAGAGTGCCATCACTGGTTTTACATCTACTGAACTCAAAAGCTCTTGAAGCGGTCACTCTGCCATACCTTAATTCGTACCAAATCCTGCTTTTATGTTGCTCCCTTGTTCCTTGTTCGACATTGTTGATGTCATCATCAGACAATATCACTTTTTCTAAAAATGTATCACAAGATCTTTCATTATATTTTAGCACCAAGTTGTCCATCGAAAGACTTTGTAGTCTGTCCAAAACATAATCATTTTGGTATTTCATAATTTCACACTTGTTAAGCCTTCTTCTCTTCCCTTCCGCTAAAAATTCTTCAAATACTTCAGTGTTTGACGGTAAGCTAGGGCTGCCTTTAGACAACTCCTTAGCAGTTATGTACTTAAGGGTACTCCCAACCCGGGAAAGCTTGGATTTTTTCCAGTAGCATGCTATGGATGTACAAGATGGTTCCACTCCTGCGATGAACCCACATTAAGAATGCCATGGCATGTTTGCAACCTCCTTGTGAAGCCACACAATCATGACACTCTACTGACTTCACTGTTTCTTCCTGCTCGTCGACTACCAAAGACACTCCATACAACTTTCCATGTACTTTATGTTCTGGGCAGATTTTTGCTTTTATTGTGCACATGTTTCCTTCACGTTTGAGCTGGACATAGGATACAGCATCATCACCATAAGACGCCCTGGCAGACCTGAAATAAACAAAGCAATTATTTAGTTACAGAAAGAAATATGTAACATAAACATAACCTCAAAATGTAACACTGGAGCTTAAACTGAAATAAGTACAACAGCTATGGTCTTATTTTTAATTATTTAAATAACTAGGTAATGAACTGTTTAATAGAAGGTACTTACTGGGAAGCCTTAACATTTCTAAATTCTGCTGAACAAAAGTCATTGTTTGATCGGAGAAACTCTCCTAGCATTAGTATGTCGATCCTCGGTAAATTTGCGCTGGAAGCCTTTATAAATCCTTGTTCCATGACTGAGTGTGTCAAATAAATTTACACAAACAAATTTAAGTCGCAAACAAAACTTAAACCGCGTTTCTAGTAGTAAAATTAAGCGAGAGTCGTAGTTATCTATTGAATTACGAAGAAACAATTTGACAACTACTCTAACGTGACGTCACGCGCTCTGATTGGCGTTCAACATTACATGGCGGATTGCCGTATTTAGTGATTTTATTTTATCAATAAAATATAATCTCGCTTTTAAATTTAAAAAGAATCAATATTTTATAATTAACTACTTATGTTTATTATCTATACAAATTATTTCAATAAAATTTACTTGCTGTCATCATGCCTATTCTAATACAATTGTCACGTTGCCCCTATACTAAGCTTATAATTTGTACTAAGCTTATGGCCGTCCTGTACATTCTCTCGCCGTGTGTTGGAGCTCAGCTGACGACACATCATTTGGTAGGAGGGACGGCCGCTATCTCCTCTATTTGCAGGCTCAAGTATGTTTTTCACATGTAACTCAATGCTTGCTATTATTGTTTTCTTCTTTAATCTCCAGACATGTAAATATTTTTTTTTTCTGTTCTCTGTACTCCAAGACATGAAGTGCTGCCACCTTTTCTGACTTCATTATTTGAGTATTTACTCTTCTTTTTATTTACGACAGTCCAATTTTGAACGCGTTGTATAAGTACCTTATCTTTTTATCACAGAGACTATTTGACAAAGAGTCACAGTACAAAATACCCGTGACTGTGACTCTTTTTCAAATAATTTCTCAGTCGGTATGCTTTGTTCTGTCGCTTTTCTCGTGGCCGTGCCGTTTTTCGATGACATCACATTGAATTGGTTTTGTCTCACAATATTTGCAAATGATCTTTCTTTTTAAGTCAATCGAGGCAAGTCGAGCGCGAAGCAAACACTGGCCGTACCATCCTTTACAGGATCCATTCGCCGCATTTTCAGGCCCGATTTGAGAACCTTGGATAATACCCGAGCGCTGAATTTTCGTCATCTAGTAAGATATAATTACTTACTTTAAATTCAAAATTTCAAGTCTGCAGGTCATTTATTCCGACGTTAAGCGAAAGCAAAGTTTCGCATTTTCGCACGACACTCACTCACTCACTCATGATCATCAAAATAGAACTAGTACTTCCCATTAACTCAGAAAGCTGAAATTCCGGTACAGAGTTAGGATTTAATGGCTCATAAAGGGAAAACTATGAAAACTTCGAAAATCGAAATCTGGAGTACCTGGTGACCCCGCTTAGATAACAAAAGAGCCCAGCCAAATATAAGAGATTACATTACGCTTTTAAAAATATATATATTTACATGGTGGGCCGCTCAATTCGATGTCAAAATCGGGTGGGCACGGTAGTGCCCCGCAAAGTCGAGCGCGCCTAGACCAATACAAACAGACATGTTGGTGCCAACACAAATATTTGTAGGTACTGCGCCGGGGATCGAACCCGAAACTTGGTGTAGTAGCCGACGTTTCAACCATCACACCCAATGGTCGTCTAATATATCCTTTCAAGTTTCATACAAAAAGAAGTAAAATCCACCAAAAACATTTGTAAAAATATCTAGCCAAGTCTCGCTGAGCTGCTTGATTATCTCTAAAAAGTAATGAAATCAAGACAAAGACGTGCCAAGTCTAAGGTTCTACTTCAATGCTAGATTTTAATTATTATGGTTAATGTTGTGTGACTGGCCGTTCACATTCTGTTCATTTTATACGTTAGTGGCTTTATCAAGCCTACAATCGATGAGCTATTGAATCCCGTTTTCCAAGTGGCAAATTTTGTACCGTCATGGGTAGCGGTCTGGCGACAGATTGGTGCAATGGTGTCATGAAGCACCTAGTTTTTGTATCTTGTGTACTCTTCATGGCCACCAAGTCACGCAACATCAACCATAATAATTAATTAATTGCAGTAAGGAACCTTAGACTTGGCACGTCTTTGTCTTGATTTCATTACTTTTAGAGATAATCAAGCAGCTCCATCGAGACTGGCTAGATGTTTTTAACAGATGTTTTTTGTGGGATCTGATTTATTAGAAGTAGCAATTAGTTTTAATTATATTCTAGCCAGAATACTGTAATTGCACTTATTGAATACCTTTTAACAAATAAATTTAACATATAGTCCTTAAGTTGACAAGTTTATGTTTTTTTGACATAAACCAATTTATAGAAAATAAGTTTATTGACTGGCAAAAACTTTTATTTGCCTTATAAAATAGAAAAAGGAAGGAAACTAGCTTCTTGTTAGCGTTAACATTAAAAAAATTTTATTCAGACTGAAGATGTCCAAAATAATTTAAATTAATAATAAACCAAATAAGACTTTCTGGCAAATCCGGTGACAAAAGAAAAATCCCAACTGCCTAAACTATTCATCAGTGGTTCATGTCAGGGGTTTTCTGGAACAGAATTACATTAGAATTATTAAATAATATAAATGTTGACATACCAGTATTATCGACACTGGTTAAAGCAGCATGAACGAATTAAGTTGAATACTATATGGTATAGTTCGTTATACAGGAAACGCTATAAGAAGGCGGAGTCACTAAAATTATTAAATAAAAAAATTAAATTTAAAGAGCGTAAGGATTGGTCGCTTCGTGACGAACTATTGAACTAGCTGGCCAGAGCTGGAGCAACCGTAATAGTTTGTGTACGGCTCCACTCGAGATTAATGTATTTGAGAACTACTGATGGAGAGAAGTATTAAGAAAATAGTTCATCTAGTAAAAAATTGGTGTGTGTTTTAACATTAAAGATTTTAACATTCAAATAAATCGTTTATTAAGAATCTTGTTTAAATGAACCCACAAAATCTACTCAATCTCGGCCACTGTTAAACAACATTTTTGTAATTTGATAAAATGACCAAGAGTATAATAAATTTCATTAATCTGA
>PQWD01008687.1:0-56155 GCA_019425675.1 Leucinodes orbonalis
CATAATACAGAATAATTATGATAGTTTATGATTATCTAGTTTTCTTTCCTTGTAATAAGGCACGACTATCTTTTAAGAATGTTACGTGGGTTATTCCTCGATTGATTAACTCAAGTCCTCCAGAAACCTAGTTGAATTTAAAAATTTGCATAAGCCATTGTAAAGAAAAAGAAGTTAAGAGCTGTAGTGTGATGATAGCATTATGTTTACATTAGCTGTGGACTATAGATATTCAGGTCCTTCTTAATGTTAACACTTCTCGCAATCTGAGGCTATCTATTTCTAAATATCGAATGATAAGATCTCTTTATATCTTGTGGAAACCTATTTAATGCCAGTTCATTGCTTTTTCTGAAACGCTTATTTGCGAGAACGTTATCTCTATTGGTAAACTGACTCAAGACTAATGTAGCCGAAATTATTTTTAATAAATAATAAAATTAACGAATAATATTGTATAGTTGTAATGGATAAGTTCGAAAAACCTTGATATTATTTCTAAGTGAAACTTGCATCACTGTTCTTGTCAATTGTGAGTTGTTGTCATGGCTGAGACTTGCAAAGAGAACTGTTGATTATCCAGAGCAATTGGAGCATATCAGACTCAGAAATCATCGTATAGGAAGGAGATAGTGCATTTAGTACGCCTTCCTGGTAGAGAAAAAATACAGCACGAATTTATGAATAATGCGATCGAACATGTGCTAAAGTGAGCTTACTTAACAAAATACCTATTCAACCTATCGCAGTTTTTCGTGTTTATAATGATATCAAGTCTTAAACTTATCTTACTAAAAGCTCTCATACCTTTCATGTGTGGTCTCGATGGGGTAGCGCGAACAGTTGACAAATGGGTGCCCGAAAAATACTATCACGACTCTTGAGCTGTTGGTCCCGGCTACTTTCATAGCATTTTACTTATTAACACCCACCATTCCGCAATGAGCCCGAGTGGTGGATTTCATCCCAAACGCCTCGTAGACAGTGGTAGGAGGCCTGCACTGCATTGGGACGCTATAGGCTAATGATGGTGATGATGGTTCTTATGGTGTCGTAGGAAAAATATATTGAAATCTATTGCACATCAGGAAGTTTTGCTCTATAACCAATCATTCCGTTCGGCTGTTTAGCCGAGGCAATTCTACAAAAAAATTTTTGCGCTTAACATTTGTCGTTGAGAGGTTAACAAAATGTGATTGAGATGATTCTTAATTATTTT
Source organism: Leucinodes orbonalis (assembly GCA_019425675.1). Lineage (NCBI taxonomy): Eukaryota > Metazoa > Arthropoda > Insecta > Lepidoptera > Crambidae > Leucinodes > Leucinodes orbonalis. Next base: position 1,220 of record PQWD01008687.1, read on the forward strand.
ATGATGTGATCATCAGTCTTAGATTTATTCCATTAGGGTGGTGTCTTTACTAAGCTCCGATCGTTGTCTTGATCCTAGTTTGCGTTAAGTGGTGGTGGTTCAAAATCTCGTATATATTTTGGGCCAAGGTCATTAACTATCCAATGAGCTGTCGACTCGTTTGTTCGCTATCACATGAAAAATGTATAACATTTACCGAATTGAATCATCCACTATTCGTTTAGTGAATTAATCTTATTTGAAGATAGTAAGTTCTTTTGTCGTCAGAGCGAATCGTGCTGGAATTAGCATAGAAATAGGTTGAGCGTCCGTGTGAACACTCACTCGTAATTAAGCTGTCAGCAGTGGCGATTTGAGGCGAAACAACAAACCAGATAACACGGTACGGATATTAGCACCCACTCTACAAAACAGCTGATAGGGGTATATATTTTTAGTACTAAGATCTATGATTTGTTGAATACCTTTAAGTTGCATTCTTGCCATTGATATGCTACAAGGTGCATCTGGCTGTAGTTCGTAATATTATAATAAGAAAAATTTTAGTATCATGCATTGTACGTTTTAAATTAAGGTTGTCATTTTCTTTGACAAGGAATAAATTAAAGTAATTAAAGTATTTTAATTTAATTAATTCATTGCTGCATTAGTTTATAATTATGGACTGCGCCATCACTATGGTATGGTTATTTAATATCAGTAAGAATAAATACGATAAAAATAAATCTTAAGAACTCCGTTGAACCTCATTTTCACGATGCCTTAAGAGATAGTTCAGGGATAAAAACACAACTATGGAAGTATCAATCGATATACTTTAGTAGGCTGGTATTGGCCAAATTTAATCTAGATAATATTAATATTATTTTTACTTCACATAAGACATTTTGGATTATTTGTCTACAATAATTATCTTGATGAGTAGTATATATAGATCAACTAGTGTAGAGCCATTCCAACTCCTTCAGAACTGTATAAAACTTTAGAAACTTTTATTAAAGGGAAGAAATGATTACGTGGCGAATAAAAATACTTTTTTAAGTACGCCCTACCGAAGTGTAAAACATTGGATTTTCTACGAACTCACGAGAGTGCTCGAGAAAATGGCCTAAGGCCGCTGTGAGAGGATCGAAGTGCGTTTATTCTAAGACGAAATCCATTTTCAGCCTGTATTGACCTCTTTACAATCCTTTTTATCAAATGTTTAACTCTTTAAGTGAGTTAAAAGTATTTACTCAATGCGTAATTTCAATATAATATGTTCCTAGTTAACGAACCTTCAGGTAGGTTCCTAACGAATTTTATAACTTATATAATCAAATAATACTTCTACAGCTATACATCCTCCAATGCAAGGTCAAGCAAGGTCTTTGGCGTGGACCGTAGATGCCACTGATCCAGTTTGCATAAGCGATTCGTCAGATCCTTATTCGCTATACGGCTGAACTTCTTTTGGTACCTACCCTACCTGACTGACTGATAGGGTTGGTATCAAAAGATGTATGCTGAGACCCCTTTTTATAACACTGCACTATTCTTTTACATTAATAACTTGTTTATGAACATTATTATTACTAATAATATTAGTAAGTTATCAATATAGAAGAATAATGCTTTTGAAAAAAAAATCTTTCCCATCTAGCCAATTTTCAATTGGACCAAAAATTGTTCAAGTTCCATTGATCTTTTTCGTTAAAATTTAAATCCAATCTCTAGTAACCTTGACGTACGTGTTTGAAACAACGTTTAGAGTTGTGACAGCAGTTTTTCCCGTTGTCCCTATTTGCTTATCAGTAACGGACAGCTACTGATAATGATAGATAATGTACAGTCATTACCTGAATTATTTAGCGACATGCAGTAGTTCATTCTTGGAAACAATAAAACCAAAATGGAATTTTGATGCGATAACAAATCAAGCCAATGTGTTAATTGTGATTATATCCCCTTTTGCTTTAAATCTGATGGTGATAATTATGCTATAGATTGATACATAATATTATGTTTGATCATTACATATAGACATTTAAGACTAACCACTAAAAAGGTTCCGTTTATCATGGGTCCAAAGCTTGAAATCTCTCTTAATTATAAACCTGAGATAATCACTTCCAAAGGGATCGATACCTAGTAGTTGACATCCCTCAGCGATGCGCCACATCCTAATCAGGTTATAAGACTGTGTGGTTGTGGTCGGCCTTCGCTTCTTTTTCCGATACGTGGACGCTGCTCGAAAACCTTTACGCCATCAGTCTTCAGTTCTACTCACTGTATGTCCTACCCACTGATACGTCAACTTTCTAGTCCTATAACAATCAATACTTAATTACTTCATACTCACTACAACATGTAATCATAGATTTAGATTGTTTTAGTAGATTCTAAATCTATGTTTATAACATCAACACTCGGAATATTTAACCTAAGTACACCTGTTATATAGTATACAAGACAATTCCGTAAAGTTTTAACGCACCTGTCAAATACCATACAACCATCGCTGTCGTCACTTCAAATTGTGGTGACCAATCGACCGTACTTGTTCTATTATGTTTGGGACATAAATGACGATAGGGCCGGATAGCTTAAATTGTGATTTTCAGACGAGAAATGACATAACATATTTTTTTAAATCGTAGGAATTTATCTTAAATCGATGGCAAAAGAAAATGTTGTTAATGTCATCTTATTTTTTTAACTCATTTTACAGTTTCAGGTTTCAAAAGCTTCTTGCGGCGTTCTTAAATTTGTTACAAAAAATATAGTTCAATAATCATAATGTCCATTGACCTTTTTACAGCGTTCAGGTACTCAAACACAGATAAACATATTTATTTACTTTTATCTTGTACATTTCTGCGCATTACAATTAATCTCAGTAACACCTAGACAGATACAAACATTTTCAGGTACAAAATAACGAACCACAGCTCATTGGGTTTTCCTTCATAAATAACCAATATATACGCTTGCTGATGAAAACAGAAAGCTAAATCTCTAAAAAAATAACTGCCATAAATATTCCAACAAACCATAACAATAGCAACATAATTGTATCGCAGCTGAGATGACTACCATCTAGTAGTCATCTCAGCTCTATCTATATATAATATATATCTATCTATGCATCACTACAAAAAACAGACTTTACAGAGTGAACATACTTAGAATGTCTTTTTTTTTTCAAATTAAAAACACTAACTAATTAGTATTTTTTAAACAAGAAAGCAATGTATAATCTGTTATATTTTTGCAATATATCAAAAGTTGATAACCGACAACGAATTACTAAACGATCCAAACAGAAGTAATAAATCAAGAGTTAAGTCCCCATTCATCGATGCGAAAACCTTTTTATTAAAGACATGATATTGATCACGTTTCAGTGTTCACTCGAGAGAAACTATTGGAATTAACTACGATAATAAGTGAAAGTGAGAAAATTGAACACACATATATACGAGTATAGCAGCCCTTTGGATGTAAATAATAGCTAAACAACGAGTCCAAACGATACATTCTCCACAATCATTTAACTGAGAAAAGAATTGAAATATATTATATTATCTGTGGTATTACATAGCATTATCTAAGCCCTCGGAACGTCTTTAATACATGGGATGGTCTAATTGTTCATATATCTCACTACTCACTCCTTAAGAAGGTTATATGGGTAATAGTATCATTATCGACCACCCTGGTCCAGCAGCGGCCACTAGTTTGTTTATAAATTGTTATTTCATGTCTGCAAAACCAATTTCGTTTTTCAGATAAAAACTCTCATTCTGGGTGGCTTTGAAACAATAATAGCTTCTGTTTTTAGCTATCTGTTAAAAATATCTCATTCAAGCTAGAGCCTTATTATTATAAAAAATAATTATCATAAGTTATATAAGAAATGAAAATTAAACAAAAAAAGTTTTTTTTTTATTTAATTATTCTATTAATATGTATGTTAAAATGTTAGTAATGTATTAATAGCAAAAACCAAAATTAGAAAAATATAAATAGATAATATCCAATACTTAACTTTAACGGAAGGTTGTTGTCATTACGGCGGTTAATTAAGATAAGCTCTCAACAGCGACAATGTTCAGTTTCTCAATTAACTTGTAAATGGGACAGATTGAAGGGTTAAATGCTGGCGTTTGTATCGTTCCAGAAGTCTATATTTTCATGTAATCGAAACTAAATTGCTTTGGTTGAAACAGCCTTTGTATTTTAATTAAAACACCCCTAGAATTCAGAATGTTGATGTAACATTTTCAATATTTGAAAGAGTCAACGTTCTTACTGCTGGATTTACCTGGACAGAGCAATTACGTAGTGAGTAGTAAAAGATATAGTTGATAAATATATTTTTTTTATCCTTTATAGGCAGACATTTGACCGCCATCTCACCTGATGGTAAGTGATGATGCAGCCGAGGATGGATCATGCCTGCCTAGAAACAGCCTAAAATAATACTACAGATAAAATAATATATTAACAAGATGCCCATCGAAATTTTAATAGAAGGAACTAAGTTTCGTATCAAGCAATCAATCCCGAAAATCATGGGATTCAGGGGATCATCCGAAAATTTTGGACTTAAAATACGACCACTCGTTTGGTGTAGTTGTTGATGTCGGCTACTACGCCAAGTGCTCCGGATTCGATTCCCAGGCAGCGACAAATATTCGTATTATACTGTTCGGTGCAAAACATGTCTGTTTGTTTTTGACTGAGTGTTATTTATAAAAAGTGTGTATAAGTATGTTCCCGCTACTTAGTACCGAACTACAGGCTTCACGCTTAATTTGAGACTATTTGGCGCTGTGTGAATGTCATTTTTTAAATATTTTCACAGTTAACCTTGCAAGGTGGTTCGTTCGACACGTATTTGACACAATATGTAAGGGTTTTTCACTTACGAATTGCACCATTCAGTTGATTCATTTATTTTGATTTACTCTGTATACTATTGTCAAATTTTAAACAGTACCCGTTTTCAATGCATTTTAAATATGTGGAGTGTGCTTAAAAGTAATTACATACTGTCTTTTATTTGTCATATAGTAAAATAAGTATATCATCATAAGTGGATAATTAATCTTACTCGCTTATTAGTACGGTGTGTGTCAAGACGACAGCTGTTTCAAACGTAAGCTCATTATTTTTACAATACATTATTCATAGTATTGCGAAATAAGAAAAGGAACACCAAAAATATTACAAAATTATACAAGGAATAACCCGTACAATATGCTACCTCAAATAATATATTTATATATTATAATTATATATAACAAATCTTATTATGTGAATAGATAGGTAGCTAAAGAATTCGTTTAAATTAATAAGAATGATCTGTTCTGAAACGTTTCTTAATAAATGTATAATGTAATTGTGGTAGAGTCATGCTTCAGGACGCGAAGGTCTAAGCTAAGTGATACCGTGGACTCGCAGAAAACCGGCGTGAAACAACGCCATGCGTTCAAGTCCCCCTCAATTTTTCCGTAACCCTCTTTCTTTTAAAGGCGGCTTTAAGTAGACTCGATACTGTACTAATTCGTTTAGGTAGGTACCACTGCAGTGCTAGATATCGTACCGTGAAATAAGTTTTTTCCACTTTTGTGTTTCGGGATAAGTGCGCTGTAGCTAGTGAAATTACCGGTTATAAGAGACATAATATCTGTTGTCTCAGGTGACGGGCGCAGTGCAGCATTGATGGAGAATAATAACTATCGATTAGTAGTTGGTTTCATTCATTGCCGCTCTATCATGGTTAGGCGAATCACATACCATCAGGTGAGCATCCTCCTAAGCGTCCTGTACATATTGATGCTCCTATGGACTTGCGAGTGTTCAAGTTTAGCGATATCAAACAGACTATAGTCGAATTAACAGACGTTTACACCTGATGGTTAATCCGTTACTTCATTTGTGTACCTATAATATAAATAATATTAAGTATTTTGTTCAATTCTGAACACCGGAGCCGATAGCCAACTCGGCGGAACAAAATATTTAATGTTGGTATCCTCAACAAATTATAGTACTTGCAAATAAAATAAAATACAATGACAAACCAAACAGAGTACAAACTAAGTAGGGTAACTTTAGTACTCTTAGTACCTACGAGTACGTCTCCTCTTCAACGATCTTTCTGAAGTCGTACTTCGGTAGAAAGTGACCAGCTTAACAAAGAAAACCTAAAACTTCGGATAAGTAGTACGTGCCTACAATTATTTTATCTATTTCTGATAATTTATATAATCTTTTTTCAAAAAAAACTATTCAAATTTTTTTTGTGTATATGAAATTACTATATATTTAAGGCTTGTATTTTTTTTATACAATCTAGATTAATCATGAAAAAGGTTTAGCAATTATTTATTCCGTCATTTTTAATAATGAGATTTCTTTTACTTATTACTCTCTAAAACTCTTATTCTTCAAAAAGTAATACAATATGCTAAGTTATTTTGTATTGTTTCAGACAAAGGAACAAAAGTTTTAATAACAGTATACAAAGTTACCAGAATGCGTATCACGCATTATGCGTGGATATCAATAACCTAGCCGACAAAATTATAATATTAAACAGCTCATAAATCTTCACAGAAATTAAGACTTTAATTCCCAAGTAACGCTTTAAAGGAGTTTTTCAAGTGAATGGAATTTGTAATTCAATGAATCCTCTTATATCGCTCGTTTCGTTTGATTTCACTGTTTTCATCTTTTTCATAGGGAATTATTAAAGAGTTTTATGAATTCCGCAACGATTTGCATTATTTTAGATTGTTGCAACCACTTAGTAGAAAGGTAAGTTAAAAGTAATAAAAAGGGGTGTTTTGTCAGTTGACCCTGGTTCCTGAATACCTCGCTCGTTACTATCCTTATAAAAAAGTATTTATTTACTAAAGGCTAGTCTCTGCTCTGCTCTTCCCTACCTATCTTCAAATCTACAACTTTTGTGTAGGTATTCAACCGTACAAAAATGTAAGAAAATATCGTTTTTACTGGCGGTGTCAACTGGTGGGTGAGGGCAAAAAAATGTTATTCCCACTTGACACCGTCGATCGTAACTAACATCAGCGATGTCTATCGGTGAATAACTTTTCTCGACTTCGTCACTTGACACCGCTGTTAAAATAAACCAGTGATATTTTATTTATGAACAGTTTAAGACCAAGTGCATCGAAATAAATATTTTATTATAAGTTTGACATAAGCCGTACTAATATAGAACGCTCGTATTCCAGCTCCTTACTTCTGACCATTATCTATCATTATGAATATATGGTCTTTACTTTTGGAATAAATAATAATTATGGTCACCTTTTCTAGCTTGCCATTTACCTAAGAGAGAGAGTGCATAATGTCATCTTCGTGGGTGTCAACAATCTCACTGCTTTTCTTTGGGACCAAACTCTTACAATCAGAAAACCAGGTTCCAGTTGTGACAGGCAGTGAAACTACCATATTATGCATTTTAACATACACGGAACACTCAAATTTCAATACGAAGTTAACACGGTGAGTTTTACCGCATAAAAGCAATTTTGTAACACAAGTATTGTAGACTGATTATATGTTTCGAAAGATTTCTTGTTGAGGCTGAATAAGGAAAAAAAATACCAGGACGTCTGGAACGAAATGGGGCAGAACAAGACTTTGTTTAGCAGAGGACAGCATAAGGTTGAAAATAGCAAGAGGTCACTTTTATCGAAATTTCGTAGAGTACACTCACGTAATCTAACAATCAGACCAACCCTTCTCTTTAGAGTATACAACGCTCCCAACGGTCGACGTTACGTTAGTGACGTTACTTACAACGAACGTTGAATGGTAGGTGGTACCAAAGACTTATCAAACTTCAATTCATAATGTTCTAAGCAAACTGGTACTACGATAAGGTGACTTGCACTCCGTGGGTCTGCGTGACATCTTCTAGAAACTACCGCTAAACTCGAATGCTTATTACCAATTCATCAGGGAGACAGTATAATAAAAATATATTTTACCTAATAAGTCCATGGATTTTGCATATACAACGAGCAAAACCTTTTCTTTATAACCTGAATTGTATATGATTAAATGATATCAACAATATTATTCAACACACGAGTATTTTTTATCCAAAGTAAAATATCTAGAGTAATTTTGGTACAAAAATATAATTGGATGATACGTTATTTATAAGCCTGAAATTAAAAAAAACTACTTTGTTTTATATATTCTACCACACAAGGTAGGTATTTAAGTTTTAGGTAGGTTTATCTAAAACAATATTAACATACGTGTATATATAGGTACTATGTTATAAGTTATTTGATTGCATTACTTTTGGCTGCCTTTAGGAGGCTGAAAGCGTACTTCACCTAAATTCTAATTTTGCTCGCACCTGAGCCATGGTACAGTGAAGTGACGAATTGTAAAGAATTGCCTACATGACATTGAAAACGCGAAATCAAATTAATAAACTTGTTTGGTCCAAAAATATTACTAAGTATCCAAAACGGGCATGCACTCACGTCTTTGTAACACCCAGACATCGCTTGGCTGCTTTCAGAGGCTCTTTTAGGTTTGCTGCCTCAAAGTGCTGGAATGACATCCCGCCGCCAATGCGTGACCTGAAATCGCTGTACTCTTTAAAATCTAAATTTAAACAGTTTTTAATTAATGAGCAAATTTCTGTAAGCGTACCTCAGTATAATTCACGACGTGTGTTGGCGGTGTCCTCCAGCGCTTCTGGGATGGTATAATACTAAAACACATCACCTGAGTGTCCATATGGTGGCATTTTCAAATCTTTTTGTTCTTGCTGTTCTCAAATCTATTTGTTGCTGATATTTTAACTTCCATTCCTTAATTTGTAAATTTATCTCCATTTAATTAGTATTATGACTGTTTTGTTTTGTCTTGTTTGTAAACGTGGCATATTGTGGTTGTTTGTAATGTCAAATGTCAAACTTGGGCGTGGCCGGAACCGGTCACGTTTCGTTACTTTGTTACTCTTTATTTTATTTTTATGTGAGTTTGATTATTTATACATAGTATTAATTGTTATCGTTCCTGTCATGTATTATTATATTTTTACTATCATTTTTTATTTTATTTTTTTTTTTTTTTTCTCTTTGTTTATTCATTGTTTTAATGTGACTCACTCGCCACAGGTGCAGCCAGAAAAACAGTGCTGCAGTAGTTTCTTTACTACTGCAGTTTATGCTGAGGCTGCACCTGTTTGGCCACTAGATTTGAAGAATTTATTTACCTTTTTGTTTTTGAGCACTTGTTTTTACTGTAATTCTGTGTATGGTAAAATATTATTTAATTATTGTGGCCAATAAAAAAAATTTCTTTCTTTCTTTCTAAATCATTTTAAATGCATACACATAAGAGAGCCAATAATCCAGTTTTCTAGTCCCATATTTAACCTTTATATGCGCTCACGTCGTAAAATATCCAAAAGTAAGAGTATAGGACATTAAAAATAATTGATACAATATACGAAGTAGCTAAGAATGTTTTCAAAGTTCATATTGTAAAGTTTACGTATCTTTTAGCATAGGTGCTAGACGTAGTTTGTATGATTACGGAAACATATAACTTACAAGCATAGTTCAAATGCTATTTAAAGTTTAAATCTTACAACAGAAGACGTATGGAAAATTTCAATCGTGTAGCAAGGCATTGTGCCAGGAAAGTTTCAAATGTAAAGCATGTGCCGCTCAACTTGTTAATATCGATTTGACCACTTTCATGGATTGCATGACGTCACTAAATGACAGGAACATCATTATGAAATTTATGTACTTTGGATAAATATTTCCTGTTTTACTTTCTATTTTACAGATTTCAAAGTTTGATTATAAATTTTATACTAACGTAGTCTCTAATGGACTCCAGTGCCCATCACCTTGAAGTTTTAGAACTGAAAATGGGTTCCCCAAGCATAAATCTGGTCATATGAATATGAAAAGCGTTCATAGATATACTCGATGCCGTTAATCCACGATAGGAAGTTATAACCAATCGGACTTACAGTGAACATTTAAAATATTTCTTTCATACGTTCAATTGTTGGATGAAGGTGTATATATGCTGTTACTACCTATTCAACAAGACTATTCAAAACCGCTGAAGCGACAGTCACACGCCGCTTTATACTCGTATCGAATGCCGGCGCTTTTGAGGCCGACAGTGAGCAGGCATGTGCGGAACGCTTTTTGGCTTTCCACCAAAGTGAGGCTACCGTGTAATTAAATGGGACTTCCAGACCGTCATTTAGCAAGTCGCATACGATACCTGAGGCCCGTATTCAGTGTTGCCGCTCAATAGTCGATTATCGATAGTTGGACAAAAGCAATAGCATCGATCGACCTATGATAGATAGTAGTTCAATATGAAATGACTATCGATAATATCGTAGTTCAATATGAAATACTATCGTTGGTATCGGCTTTATGAATTCCACCATCTATCAATACTATCGATAGTTTTGCACTATCGAAAGACAACCTTTTATGACTAGTATTGCAACTTATACTTTCCCTTTCAACTCTATTCAAGTAAAGATCAAGGCTTGAGTCTCGTTCTAGATTACGGGCCTAAGTCTTCTATGCGCTTTTGAGGGTTAAGTAAAGTACGTTGTAGTTTGACGACATGTTATTAATGGTTTTTTATGTTACGTAGTTAACAGGTCGGTCAGGACGCTTACTTGATGGTAAGTGATACGCCTGACCATGACAGAGCGGCATTGAAGGATATTGTCAACTGACAGACAGTTATTATCCTCCATCAAAGTCGCAATGCGCCCGTCACCTAAAATAACAGATGTAAGGTCTCTTATATCCGATAATTCATGTCTGACACCACACAAGGTTGAGTTTGGTCTCTAATAATATATATTTAACGGTATAATTATATGTACTATTTACTTGTGTATCTATTCGGTGTTAATTTAAAGGCTTCTCTAAAAACAGTATTACTGTAATGGTACTTCACGATTTTTGTACCAGAAAAGGCGCGGTTATTAATAATAAAGTTAAACTGTTTTTAGATATTGCGGTAGGCTTCTGGGATTTATTGACTGTTGGTTGCATTTAATTGAATGTCTGCATTAAAAAAAAAGTTCCTCCCGATATTTTCCTTCACCGTAAGAGAGTCGAATAAATGTACATAATATTACTATTTCGTTAACATATTGATACGTGGCGGGATTTGAACCTGCACCCTCCAGAAGGCAACAGTCCACACCAATGAGCCACCAAGATAAAAAATAAAACTTTTTCATTCACAATTTATCTTGTAAGATACTATTGGTACACGTTGTAACGCGGGCAATAAAGTGTCGAAAAGTATTCCCAAGATATAAATGTAGTGGACAAAGTTCGTAAAGGAATCAACCTTTTTTGACCTTGCTCTGTGAAACTTGGATCGAAGTCTAGTCCTAGGTGAAATTTGGTTTTTCTAAGTTAAAGATGATGAAGGTATCCAAAAAATTAAATGTATTATAATTATAAATTTATTATTAGGTATCCAAAGAACAGGGGTTTTCATTTCAACCAAATAATAAAACCGTAAATTGCAACAATAAATTAACAATAGATACGTAACGAGTAGCCAATAGTAACCTCCATCCAATTAGTTAAACAAACGGGCCCAATTACGTGCCAGATTCAATAAGCGACTAAATTTAGAAGTTGAAACAGCCGAAATACTCATTTGGCCGGTTATTACAATACTGAATAAATAAGCCCATTGTCCGGACTACTATTCCCAATATTCAATGAAATTGTCACATAAAGAACCTTTGATTAGAACAGTAAATGACGCCTGGACGTTATCAAAGCAGTTTGATGGTATAATCAATTATTAACAGATGCGGTTTGATATGATAAAGTCACTAAAATAGATTAGTTGTTTAAACATTAATTTACCGGTTACAATGCTAAGTTTGAAGCTAGATGGCGCTGCGTAAACGTTAATAGTTACTTATTTGTTATTATTAGCTCATTATTCGTCTTCACAGAGGAGCTTCAGCCTACCCGTACCAGGGTGTACAGGTCTTGTCGTCCACGTGGGCCCTGTGCGAATTGGCTCTTCGTTGGCGAGCGCACCTCACGTTTTCGTTCACCGTAAGGGCGACGTTTATCCGGCCCTCTTATAATATGGAAGATTTGAAAATATATTGGCCAGTGGCGGGATTTAAACGACGACTTCCTGATCAGAAGGCAACGCCAGTGAGCCACCAATGCTTATTTATTTATTATCATTAATTTTATATAATAAATAAATAATATCTTGTGAATAATTAACTAAGAATATATCTTTTACCTCGCGACAATAAAAAATGATTAACTTTCATTTAAATACTTTTGACATCATCATTTCGCAGTCCACTGCTGGACATCGGCTAAAATTCAAGGGGTGAAAAAACTAAGTAATTAATTTACTTTCTTTAAAAGACTGCGGTTTTGACAGGGATAAGTTATAGTGCTAAGGAAAGAAACTAAGCAACTAACACGATTCGAGTAACAGTTCTAGATTATAGATTCCTTTGTCATGAGCTGAACTAGATCTTCTCAAGACATCCGTGATATTATTATTATATGTACGCTGTAAACATTGATTTAAATATACCATAAACGGCTAGTTCTTGCTAAAAATGTAGCATAGTTTAACTTTTTTACCAGACGGTTTGTAAATGCATTATGAGCCGCTCTTTGAGTACGAAACTTTTTTAATAAATTAGACTGTTACAGTTAAACTTTTTCATTAAATTTACACCAATAATTATTTTTAGCATAAAACTGAAAGCACGAAGACATTATTACGTTATCAGCAAAATGATATTATTTTTTGAAATTGTATTACGGCGTTGACGTTTAAACTATTCTCTATTTTAAATATTTATCAGAAACCAACCAACATTATTTTTTTCACTAACATTTTTGCACTTGTGAATTGGTTGCTGCTCAGCAGTTTTGTCATATCTAAAAGATGACGCTGGTCTTCTATTAAAAACATAAATCGAGAAAAGGACATCAGTCTAATTTGCATTTACAATTACAATCCTAACGTATACCAAGAAAATTACAACACCATGTTTATGTATTTACTGTAGATTTGTAAGTTTCCGGCAGATATAACGGACAGAAAATAAACAACACACCATACCATTGCTGTACTACGCTCGACAACTTGCTTCAATTGTTGACGGTATCGACACTACGATTGAAACCATTCGGATTTTATTTTCAATAGCTAATCCAACGAGTTTCCTTTTAAACTTGGACGCTGAACGGTTTGTCGTGTTCGATATCGCTAAACGACAAAATAAAGCTTACAACAACTTGAAGTGCTCAACTGTTCAAAGTTAGCACAAAAAAACTTGTACGGTTTTGTGGCTGAGGCATTGTTTTGCTTGTATTGGCTATACTTAGTTAGCTTATTGGTTTATTTTTCATCTAAATTAGTTTCTAAAAGATGTAATATAAAATACTGCTGCATAGTGCTGTAATATCATATAAAGAGCGCATGGCGCCGCATAGTATCGTCATATGGTTCTTCAAATGTTTATTGTCCATTTACAAAAAAAATAAAATGTAATGTAATTTAAAATGAAATTTATTTTTAATGGATTTCAAAAAGTAGATATCATAGTTACACATAGATTTACATTATAAAAAAACGTTTAAAAATGGTTTACATATTTCTAATCATAAGCACTATTTATGGGCCCTTACATACGGAGAATCTTGAACGGGTAACGCTACAAAAAGAACTAGAAATTCCTTAAATTGAAAATGCTATTGTCTACAGATTAGAAGTTAAGACGAGAATAAAACGTGTGGAGTTATCGTGCATTCCAAAACACCGTCGGCATTATTCGGCCCAAACAGGGAGGGCTTAGAAAAACGGTGTCACCTTTTAAAATATGTCCAGCGCTGTGTAAGGCCTGCGCCGAGGCAAGGGGTATACGTGAAACTTTGCATAATTCCGGCAGGCATTATCTCGCCTTTGGGGCTCGGTTTGGATTCGTGCCATTTTCTATACAGAAAAGTGGTAAAACGTAACAGTATCTTAACAAGCGCCGCCTGAGTAACTGCGATTATCTGCCACCTTTGTGTTTAGTTTAATGCAATAGAATTTCCGTTGTGCATTTTGTAGGATAGAATTTATGTGGCAGCTTAGACGGAATTTAGTGCACATAAAGCTAGTTAGGGTAATTAAATTAGAATAAAAAAAATATTCTATAAAACTATGAAACCCAAATAAGTTGCTTAATAAGATAGCTATGAAAATATTTTATTTAGAAAACATTTTCCATTTGCTTGGTATTATTTCACGAATAGTATTTTTTTATTGAATTGCATAAACTGTCGGACTAAGAACTCATATTACATTTTCCGAACAGGCTTAATAACGGCATCCCTGATTTTTGTTTCCGTTTACCCAAGACCTCTAACTTTTTCTTCTTAAAAAAACTGACTTACCTGAAATTATCATAAGAATCTGCTAATTCCGCAATATGTAAACAGCAGCTGCCAGTCCACGAGACCATTTTGTTTTTGTAAGTAAGCTGTCTAATCATTTTACATTAAGGCCCAGCTTACATAAACTAACCTAGAAAATCCTGCCATAACAAAATGATCAAGGAGGTGAAAATCATTGGGCGACTCTTAGTTCCAATTTGTGGAAGTAATTATATTATTAATAGTAAAGTTAGCGACATAGTCTAGCAAAGCACATTAAACATTTCAGAATTTCTCCTGTATTATGTGATAATGTTTGTAAAATACCAAAAACTATTATTTTGACCGTGAATTACCTTTAAAATAATTTGTAAACGTCAGCTAATCCACGCCATATAGTCCCTAACAAACTTGTTTATTGAGCTTGCTCGCTAAAAAGTGTCGCTGTGTAAATTTCCATAATGATTTTGGCTTAGTATACGCTGAAAGACTTTAACATTGTGTGTTGAGACTCCATTCATCTTTGGATCCCATTGTAAGCAAAGTTAATGTGCCCCTAATACTGGCATGACTTGCGCAAACTGGCAATATATCGTTATAGTTTTCTCTTGAGCCATGACAAGCTTTCAGCGTGTTATAAAATGTTGGGAACAATATTCATTAAGTGGAAATGTTTTGTAATGATAATTTTATGAGGAAGGTCAAAATGTAAAATATACTTCAAAGCGCTTTTTAAGCCTCCATTTGAAATCTTGTGTTATTTGTAAATAACTTATGCTACTCGTATATCAATGCTAGATAAAAGTTATTGTATAAGATCACTTAAAATTACTGCTTTTCAAATGTTTAAGTGTAACAAAAGCCACCAAGTATACATTAGTATTAGTATAAAGAAACATTTATTACTGACTTTTAATTTTAAAACATCGTTTTAATATTAATGCTTTTGTAGCAAAAACAAAAGTTGGAATAAATCACTCCAGCACGGCATGATGCCCGCTTTGCGTTGGCAAATAAACTTCGGAAGATGGCCAAGTGATAAAATGTTTTTGAACAAGCCTTTTAGTCCGCTTAGTATCCCATCAGATTGTTTGTTCAGTACAAAACGTACAGTGTTATTTATTGATGGTATCTGGTAATTATTTAACTGAAATACTGTGATATTTATTACCTTTGTCGGATAATAGTCTAGAATACTACTGTCGCTCCCTCAACTCTTCTCATGGGATCCCTAAGAAGTGGCTAAGGGCAAAACATTTTAGCAAAGAACGGATAGCTTACTTTTAACCTGAGTCTTATAGGTTCCTCCTGCTATCCCGAACCCGCATGAAAGTGTAGATATAACTGTAAAACACATCACTATAAGTAGACCCTAAGTCCAAAACAGGAATATCATGGTTTGTTAAAGTAGTTTTGATTGCCACTTTGTATTTATTTACATTAGCCACTTATGACTATGACAGTAAATGCAAAGTCATGTAAGTATCAGTTTAATTGGTAACTATTACCATAAAAAAAGCGAAAGGGAAAGGGAGCGTCTGTGGCTCATTGGTGTGAATTGTTGCCTTCCGATCTGAAGGTGCAGTTTCAAACCGCGCTGCGTACCAATGTCTTTACAAATTTTCGAAATCATATGTACGTTTAAGACGCTCTTACGGTGAAGGAAAATCGTTAGCCAAATCAATCCGTACTAAGCCCGTGATGACGACTATGCACCCTTTACGGGTAGGCTTGTGCCCCTCGGTAGGAACGTTTAATGAGCTGCTGATGATAAATTACAGATCATTGTAATTTTAAAGTTTTATTACTTACGTTTTTACTTCAAAAGAGTTCCGTACTTTCCCCCCGTCCCACTCTGCAGTATCCTTTAAGGCTCTTTAACGGTTTATGACATAATGTACGCATATTTTCAGTAGGTGAGCCATGCTTTGGTACATATTATGAACTGAGAGTGCAGCTCTCCTTCTTGTGCATGTTTTTCCAACTATCTTGTATGATCTAAAAACATTATGCGTACTTCAAGACAACGAGTCTCTACACCTTCATATGATTGGACTGCTGCTTTTTGGATGTAAAAGAACGTATTTCACGTATATAGCTGAAATTTGAGCGTAATAATCTATATTAGAAAATATTTATTTCCGAAGATATTACTAACATAAAATTGGTTTCCTCCGTCGTTCATCACCAACTTATGGAAGGTTATTATTAAAGGCTGGATGGGTACAGAGGAAAATCTAGAATATCTGCACAAAGAGGGGAGACCTATTTCTGACAGTGGACTGCGATGTGTTCGATTCATCCAAAGTCCAAAAATTATCCCATTTGAAAGCAAAAAATATCCCCATAAATTGGTTCGGATTATTTATTGCAACTACTAGTGCCCTTGATATCATTAAGAAATCATTTGTTACGTATATATTTCAAAACTTATTTTGTTGTTGAGTCACGCCATGTACCTGAATTCTTATTTTTGTGGAATATATTATTACAATATTGTTTTCCTTCAGGTTAAGGTGGAGAGTTAAACAGTTTTCATGTGCATGTTTTCCGTGATATGACGACTGGCATAAAACTTATATATTTTGTTTGGAACGAATATTATAAAAGAAAAAGCCCGACTCGCTCGTTCAGGTGTTTATTTAGTACAAAGATTTAGATTTATTTAAATGTTCTTGTTTAATACTGTTATGTTTCATTATATTAGTTTATAGGTTTTGATTCAATATCTTTTCAATTAAAATTAATTATTCAAATATTATCGTAAATAGTAGGTACCAAAAAGATCTTGAACCTGATAATAACAATGACAGTGCACACGATCTGTCCAAAAACAGTCATAGTTATATTTAACGGTAAATAATTGTTAAGACTTGATGTTTTAAATAGAAGAGAAAAGTTGCAAAAGACAAATATAATATAGTAGGCATACCTAAACAAATATTTAAAATATATTATCAAATTAAACATGTAAATCCTACTGCGTTAAATTTGTTATGTAAATGTAATCACTGAAGCCGTTCCTTTTGTCTCGTTAAGGAATTATTGAGCCATCGTTTGCTTCCGAGGCTGTATTGATTACATCCATCCATCACCTATCTTGATAATCTTGACATCCATTGTTAAAATAATATTGATCATACGGCAGCAGCAAAATACCGCTAAGATCTCAACTGATTTCCCTTGTAATTTAAATAGAACAAATTGTGTTTATTGTATGTTTGTATAAAATTACTAGGTTAAGAATATGTCTAAAGTTGGCGTTAGGATTGGATTTTTTGATAGAAATAACAAATAAAGACCAATATTGTATTGATTTCACTCATTACTTATACAACGCAATGATTATAATTCTGATTTTGAGATACTGGTTACGTAAAAAAAATAGACGTGTTTTCCATTAATCAACAATATTTATGAATTAACCATCAAGTTCTTCTTTTTATATTCCATTACTTAGTGTGTATCAATTATTTGTTAAATGATTGGTACAGACTAAGTAATGGAGCCATATAAATTGTAAAATAAGCGTAATTTTTTTAAGATGATTGATATGATCTAAGAGATTATATTGTTACGAATTGACGTAATTAAAATGACATTAAATATGGCGGCTTATATGTGATGTCTGTCCACCAAAGAGTATGACATGTGAATTGTCAAATAAAAGAAGTCTAGTATGTTTAGATATTTGCGAACTATGTAGAATGACGTCGACGCTTTTAGCTTAGTGGGTCCACCCACGGGTATATAAGGCGGACCGATGGGTGCGCCGGGTGTTCTACTCCGGAACTACTTCCGGTTCTAACTCGGAAGTACCGGCGACTACAAGGAAGAAGCGCGTGATACAGAGATATCGGGAGTGACGTCACGGACGTTGTCGTTTGCGGATCGTTGACGCATAACTATTTCTTTAAAAATATAATAAGTCTCTAATTTCAATTAATTTCTAAATAAAAAGTAATAACAGTTAACAGGAAACTAATATTATATGTGAGTGTAATAAACAGTGCAATTTGGGAAGTTTAATAAGTGAAACAAAGTTGTGTTACAAGAGTTGCATTTATTGTACGTTAAGATTGTACCCACATACATACAAAAAAAAAGTTTGAAATCACAAACACGAAACATAGCATCAGTGCAAACCTATTAAATTTATAAATTAATACAATCATCCCTATTGCAAACATAATTACATAGTCACTATAATGGTAGCTAAATGCAATGCTTGCGGGAGATACCTAGCGGCTACGGATGGAGTAACATGCCCGAAATGCAGTGTCATCTGTCACAGAGCATGTGTAAATGTCCCCCCCGGTACGTCGGTCGACAGCTCGTGGCTCTGCCCAGACTGTCGAGTTAAATTGCCAAGGAGCAACACCGACTGTACGCCCGTGAGGCGGGCGCAAGCACCGTATGTCATGGACGCATCGATGGTAGAGGAATCATTGGACTCCACGGCACTCGACAATACCGTTGATATGAGAGAGTCGGAGACAACCCGGCTGGAGCTGCGTGCGTTTTGTGACGAGTTGCGCCAGGCAAGGATGGAATGCCAAGCGTGGAGGCAGGAGATGGCCGAGATGAGGGCGATGGTGTCATCGCTGGACGCACGCGTACAAGGCGTCGAGGCAAAAGTAGTGGTCCTCGAGGGGCAGCTTACCATTTTGGTTAACGGGGAGCGGGACATAAAGGCGCTAGAAACTGAGGTGCTCCATCTTAAACAAGATTTGAACGACCGCGAACAAGAAATGTTGAATAGCGATGTTGACATTACGGGTATCCCCGAGGAGGAGGGTGAGAGTGTCCACCATCTCGTCCTTTCGTGCGCTGTGAAGCTGGGCTGTGCGCTGGATGAGCGCGAGCTGGTGAGCTGCAGGCGCGTGGGCCCGCGGCGGCCGGACCAGGCCGCGCCGCGCCCGCGCCCTATTGCCGTGCGCCTGGCCCGCCGTGCCCTCCGCGACCAATTGCTGCAAGCCGCTCGAGTGAGGAGGAGTCTCAATACTGAGGGATTAGGACTTAATCATCCACCTCGTCCTATGTTCCTTAATGAGAGGCTGACGAAGATTAACCGCCAATTGTTCAACCAAACAAGGGAGCTTGCACGTAAGTCGACCTGGCGTTATGTGTGGACAAGAGATGGCCGGATATATGTACGTCAGGATCACGGGGCACCAGCACATCGTATTAGAGACATTGAGGATCTAAAGAGAGTTTTTGATGGAGATTCCGTTAGATCACAGTAGAACTAAGTCCAAAAGTATTAAAAAAAGTTTTATGTTTTTTAGTGTCTTATTTGATTTTTATTGCCATGCGAGAACATTTTGGGATTGTAACGATATTGTTATTAATTATTATTTTATACAACCGCTATATATGTTTGTACCGATCTATAGGAATGACTTATTTAAACACAAAAACAACATCAGCAGTGCAGCTTGCATTAAAGCATACTATTGAGACGTTATGTTTTTTTACTGTTCTATATTTACATTTATTATTTAGAAACAAATCATCAATTCATATCTTACAAATACACGTATACATTCAAGATTCATTTACACTTTTCACTGATTATCACAAACACTTGAACACTTCTGTGACGCACACTATACAGCTGCATGGTTATAAACTATTTAAGGGGCAATCTAAACGGTACCGAGTAATAATGAATGTTTTTTTCTTCGACAAGTATAAATGTAAAAGGCATGGATAAGCGCAAGTTATTGTTGGGACTTCTTAATGCAGGTTCACTCGGTACCCGGCATGATGAATTTATAGTAGCCATGCAAAATCACAAGGTGGACTTAATGGCAATAAATGAGACTTGGCTGCGGGAGGGCGAAGAGGGGCGCGCGCCCGCCGTACCCGGCTACCGGCTGCGCCATGTACCGAGGCCGGCGGACGTGCGCGCGCGCGGCGGCGGAGTGGGATTCTACGTGCGCCGCGGAGTGGTGGTGCGCACACCCCCACCCACCCGCGCCCAACGTTGAGCAGATGTGGCTTAGTTTGACTATAGGTGGGAAAAAGATAGTCATAGGAACAGCTTACAGACCGCCATGGTTAAATGTTAATGAGTTTATTGATGCCTTATCTACTAGTATAGAAACGTTCGCTTGGTGTAATAATATGGTATTATTGGGAGACTTTAATATAAACATGTTAAATGATCGAAGTAGCGACCGAGTAAAAATTTTAGACTTTGCATGTCGTTACGGACTGAGGCAATCTGTGACGAGCCCTACACATTTTTCTACACACAGTTCATCTTTGATCGATCTTGTTTTCACGGACATTGAGCGGTGTACAATTGCCGTTGATCATGTGCCCGATCTCAGTCGACATGCGTTTATTGTTTGTGAACTCGGAGTACCAAAGTTTAGGATGAAAACAGTTAGGGTTAAGCGTCGTTGTTATAGCGATATTGACATGGAAAAGTTTGAGCAGGATATCGCCGTGCTGGACTGGGATCGAATAATTAAACTGCAAAATGTTGACGAAATGGTGCACTTATTCAATTCCTACATTGTCGGCGTCTTTGACTTACACGCTCCAATTAAATCTCATCTAGTTAAAAATGATAACCACCCATGGATCACATTTACTATTAGGGAGATGATAAAATTACGAAATAAAGCTTACGATAGGGCAAAAAGAACCGGGCGTCCGGAACATTACGTCTTCTACAAGGATCTAAAAAAATGCGTGGAACAGGCTATTATTAGAGAAAAGAGTGCATATTTTGACTTTTACATTAATAAAAAACAAACTGAACCGAAACTTATGTGGAAGCATATAAAGAGATGTGAGAATGAAAACTAAAGCTGAGTTACCAAGTCACTTGTTTACAGATCCTAATATAGTCAATGACCATTTCCTCACGACTCCTGGCAATGACAATGTGTCTTTGTCTCAACTCACGTATTTTGAATTTAATCGCGCGCTTCAGACTTCATTTGAAATTAAAGAAATAACTTCACATGAGGTACTTAAAATTATAAAATCTTTGAAATCTAACGCTGTCGGTTTGGATGGGATTTCTTTGACCATGATTGTAATGACATTACCGTACTCTTTGAATGCTATTACTGCTATTATTAACACATCTATTCGCTCAGGTGTTTTTCCCAGGGAATGGCAGGAAGCCCTTGTCAAACCATTAGCTAAAAAGCAGCTATCAGTTTCATTGTCGGACTTGCGTCCGTGAGTGTTCTGCCGTGTCTGTCTAAGGTTCTGGAGAAGGCTGTTGTTGATCAGATTAGGGTGTATGTTGAAAATAATAACATCCTGCCTACTAAACAATCAGGTTTCAGAAAAGGGCACAGTACATCCACTGCACTTATTGACATTGTAGATAACGTCTTGAGCGCTGTTGATAGAGGAGAGGGAACTCTTCTGACACTACTCGATTTTTCCAGAGCTTTCGACTGCTTAAATGTTTCTTTATTGTTAGCGAAAATGCGTTATTATGGTTTTGAGATAAGAAGTATAAAGTGGTTACAAAGTTATTTTGAGCATCGGACCCAACGTGTAGAGGTTTATAATGAGGCAGGCCAGATGAAACGCTCAGAATCTAAAAGTGTAACGAGAGGAGTTCCACAGGGGTCGATTTTGGGTCCATTGCTATTTGCGATTTACAGTGCGGATGTGATTAACTGTATACATAATTGCAATTATCACATTTATGCTGACGATATACAGATTTATATTTCCTCCAGACCCAAAGATATCCATAAAGCCGAAAAGATGTTAAATGAGGACCTTGGGAGAGTAGCTGGGTGGGCAGGATCGAATTCCTTGGTTCTCAATGGGAATAAATCTAAATATATTATATTGGGCTCCAGTAAACAAATTAGGGATATAGCAAACAAGGACATTATTGTGTCAATAGACGATCAATTTGTTGAGAGGGTATCGGTAGTTAGAAATCTAGGACTGATAATGGATGAAGAGCTACGTTTCGAGAAGCACATAAATGAAGTTTTAAGTAATTGCTTTTATAGATTAAAGGTTCTTTATCAAATACGGGACTTCATTAATGAAGAAAACCGTATCAAGCTTTGCGATTCACTTGTACTGTCGAAATTCAATTATATGGACGTAGTGTATGGCCCGCGTCTTTTATCTCGTACGCAGCAGGCAATACAAAGGGTGCAGAATGCGTGTGCCAGGTACTGTTTTCATGTACCGCCGCGGACGCATATTACTCCTTTCCTTAATAACGCCAATATATTAAAAATGGGACATCGAAGGGCATTGCACTTCGCCACGTTATTGTTTGGGGTAGTAAGGAATAATGCTCCTGCTTATCTGATGGAAAAGCTGGTGTGGCACGTGACGTACAGACGAGGACCCGTCGATCCAGTCACGCTCTCGTGCTGCCGCCGCATCGATCTGTCGCTTTCAGGGGAGCTTCAAATTCGCGCCACCAAGTGCTGGAATGATCTACTCCACATTCCGTCAGCTAAAAGCGACAAATGTATTTAAAAAGATACAAAATGTACATACTGCAAAAGCAAAAGCTAGCAGTTTAATTTTCATGGTTTATTACATTTTATTAACAATTTCAAGCTAGTGCGAGTAGGGTGGGTAGGCACATTGCGGAAAAAAAAACAAGATGACTTACCCTACCGTGAGCGATACAATTATTTTTCTTTAATATATTATTGATTTCCATCCTTATAATATTTATTGATTGATATATAAATATATTTTTTTTTAATTTTAATTTAGATTTTACAATGGCGCAATTTAATTTAAGCATGGTAACCTTGCATCAGATGAGGACGTCACAGATTTCCAGACAAGTACATTATACATGCACAATACTCACATCCACATCCATTATATTAATATTTTTATAATGATGTCACAGATTGTATTTATTATTATTTATATGTAAGTAATATGTATTATTTATTTAAGTATTTTTAGCACAACATCGTCCGTGCGCCGACTCAACCGGGCTCACTGAAAATCGGCGCCAGGGTTCACTACTGGTGTCCTGGCTTATGCTGAGTGAGTCCGTTGATTCAGGCATCGTAGCACATGTTGTTTTCTGTGTTATTTTTTATGTTGTTGTTTATTGTGATATGTTTTACATGTGATTGTGTTGCGGTGCATTGAATCAATAAATGTTTTCTTTCTTTCTTTCTTTCTTTCTTATTTGTTTGATGCCTGTTCACAACAACATGTTTTCTGCGTAAACATGTCTGTTTGTATTGGTCCAACTCCCAATTACAAGGTTAATCTGCGGTTTTGATCCACAGTAAAAGCTCCTTGCATAATTAGGTCTAGGAGGTAGAAAGCAAAGTAAAGAGCTCTATGCATTCGTAATAAGATATATAATGCAAAAACAACAACCCAGCCAGGGTTACCAATTGAATGTGCCCAATATTTATTAGATTGTGATAATAGATTGATGTAAAAAATAAAAGTACATTTGTTACGAACACTGGACACAAGGATCAAACGTAATACACGTGAGTGATGTATTTATTTGTTATTTAAGGTAAAGGTTAAGGTACAATCACGGCTGATGGAAACGATGCGGAGGTAGAAGTCCCTAAATCAGCCATTTTTTTCGTTTCGGTTACGTTTAAGGAAGTTCGGACGATCTTTTGCTTAAATTACTTTTAGATAATTATATACAAATGTATACTTTATGATGTATTATTAACGTCCACAGATATTAATACTGCTAAACTAAATTTTTTACTTATTTTTGACAAAATCCTTCGATAAATCGGAAAATGAAATTAAAAAACCCAAACGAACTTTTGAGTAGTACATAAGTACTACTCAAAAGTTTGTTTGGGTTTTTTTATGAAAGAAAGAAAGAAAAAATCTTTATTCAAATAAATTTGTTACAGATACTTTTGAATCGTCAATTGTTATTTTTATCATATTTTTTTGTGACTACACCGGTTTGGAATTTATTCCAAACGGTGGTAGTCCTATTTATCCTATTTATCGGTCCTATTTATAGGATCTTCGAGAAGAGCCGGCAAGAAACTCGAGTTACTCTTTTAATCTTTTATATCAGTGTTACAGTTTTGTCATTTACCTACAAATAGCTTTACAATAATTTATTACAAAGATTTTGTAACTGGAAGACTAAGTGCAAGACCACACATCTTTATCCGATAAATATTCGTCTATTTAATAGTAACCTTTTTTCATGAGGGTTTTTTTATTTTTAATTTAAACTGGTGAAAAGGCAATTCGGCAAGATTTTGTGGCATTTTATTAAAGAATGTTATGCCTCTTCCAACAAATGATTTCCCTACTTTACTTAGTCTAAGATTTGGGACAGCAAGTTTGTTTTTGTTCCTAGTATTAAAGGTCAAATTTTTTTTCAAACAAATGAAGATTTTTGTGGACACAAACTACATTATGGTAAATGTATTGAGACGCTACTGTTAAAATATCGATTTTTTTAAATACTTCCCGAAGTGAATCACGATTGTGTTACGGTAGCGTTCATTACGATTATTCTCATTCGAAGATGATGAAGTATTTAAAGTGGGTCAGTGAATAACCTACATAAGTGACGTCATAGAATTAATTCCTTCCTACCCCTATAACTGCATAGCTCACCAAATAGCAAGTAACACCGCCGATTTTTTTCAGAATTCGCTGAACATTTTAAGTTCTACAACTCTTACTACCTCGTTTACAAATATGGACACATATAACCACAGACATCAGAATATACATTAGACTGGACAAGCTGCCAAGTTTATAGGCAGTCCCAGTGTCGCAATTTCTTTTCGGTTCTTACCTGTGAAAAGTTATTATATTTCTTGGTAAATTTACTGATTCATTGCGATGATGGCATGTTACAATTGCACAGGATGGCATTTTGGAAAAAAACGGTAATTTCTTCTAATATTCGTGCGTCTTGACTCGTCTCACAGAGCGTAAACTGGTAGCCAGTGTATGCTCGTTGAGCTTACAGTTGTCGCACTTAAACGCGGCTTGCCCCATCTCCTGTATTGGCAAATCTGTGCATATAACAATATCAAAAACGCCACTGCAGTCCGCATCAACTGCAAATGCAGTCGGCAGTTTGGCAAACCGCTCGGGTTCGATACCCGGCCCGATCGATCGGCCTCTGTTCAAATATAATTTATTGGAAATATTGAAGCGTTGACGTGTAAAACGGATTTTTGAAATATTACCTCACCGAAATGTGTTTGTACCTCACTTTGGTGTTGCAAAGGCTTTATTGGAAGCGATTGTGTGGTATGCTTACCTGTAACAAATTAAAACACAGTATTTAATATAAGCTTCGGTGGCTCAATAGTGTGGACTGTTTATTGCCCTCCTAATGGGAGGGCGGAGGTTCAAAGCCACGTACCAATGTGTTTCGAATTTTGAAATTATATGTTTGTCCGAAGCTCTTACGGTGAAGGAAAAAATCGTGAGGAAACCTGCGCACGCCTGCGAAGAGATACAAAGTTTGTGCGTGAAATACCCGCACTGGGCTCGTATAGACGAATAAGGCCTAAACACCCTTACAGGTAGGCTCGTGCCTCTCGGTGGGGACGGTTAATGAGCTGATAATGACAATGATTTAACATAAATGTAGTTGTAAAAATTAATCACATGATTTGATTGTGGATGATAATTAAGTTTTAATGTATACCTAAAGTAATATTGAGACGGTACTTAAGTAACTTTTAAGTCCGGAAGAAAATATGTAATACAAAATTTGAAAAATTCTAAATTGTCTCGACTCAGTGTGCAAATCACGAAAGCTTAAGGCAATAAAATGGAAAATATCTACAGAATGTTAGAATAAATGCATCCCTAGCCTAGCTGTAAACATCAATGCAACTTGTTGTTCTGCAACACTTTAGTCCTACAAAACCACACGGATACACATCGACACTGCATCTGTTTATTGACAGGCGTGTCACTGATGAGCGATGAAGTCCTCCCGTTTTTTAACTCGTAATAACATAAAGAAAAAATTCTAAGAACTTAACACGAAATCCGTTTTCAATAAAGCACTGTTAAGTCTGAATGTTTGAGATGAGGAAGTAAGCATACATCGTTTGGCAATTGTTTCTTAAGCCCTTTGTCATTAGCCCATTAAAATTAAGTACTGTACATAATTGAATGTTGAAACGTAGCGTTTCGAGCTCAATTTGTGACAAGGACATTTGTCGTTGACGTTTGTGACATTTGTGACGAGGGTGTCGGGTGACGAGTCGACAGTTCGTGTCACATTAACATACATAAACACAACTGGCATCTTAACCACGCCTTCGAGGGAAATTAATAGACAATACTAAGTTGTTCAGTGGTTAATTATTCTGATGGAGAATTAATGACGATTCTAATTCTGCATTAACGTAAATGTTTTTGAGATAAAATATTTGAACAACATTTGTTTACTACTTATATGTATTTCGTCAAATAGGCAAATTTTGAATTAATTTCCATAATTTAAATGTGAGCAATTCTTAAAATCTCCGTAAATCTATGTACTATGAGAATTGCATTATGATTTCAATAAGTAAAATATATGTCCACATTTTGGGGTTCTACAATGATGTAAAAAGTATAGATTCATGATATGCTCACAAAACAATTCAAAAAAGTGTTCCGAATGCAGCGACAGCACTTTGGCAGTTTGTTTTTGAGGCACGGGTGGCGTATCTACCTTTATAAGATAAAAAAATAAAAATAAAATAAAATAAAACATTTATTTCGGAATAAATTCCATATCGTGTTAGTAACAATGATCTTAAAAAACTATGTATATATATATAATATCATCGGGTTATACCCTCCATACAGTAAACAGTAACAAGTGTTTTGAACGACATATTCTAGTCAGTTGTTATATACGTCATAGTAAACTTCATTCTGCACAAACATGTGAATCGATGAATAAAATATAATATATCCCAGTGGACGACTCACAACAACCAGTTCAAAACAACAGGCAAATCAAAGGCGTCGCAAATTAGTTGCGGTGCACTTTTGCATAATTCATCGCGCATGCGCGATGGCTTGCGATTTATGACGAAGCAGTAAGCCTTCCCTTTGTTCAGCAAATAAGTGGCAAATAACTTAATTACTAGGTAATAGACTTTGTACTGAATCGTCTAGGTAGGTAATGGTAATGTTTTGTACTTCTGTTATCAATTTACTTAACACTGCCAGGTTCGTACCAGACGTAGCACTGACCATCCCGTTCATATTTCACTTCAACGTATCGGAGTCCACTGCTGGACATAGGTCTCCCTATTCTGCGCCAGATATCCCGGTCCTGCGCTTTCCTCATCCAGCCTCCACCAGCGACCTTTCGCAAGTCGTCGGTCCATCGGGCCGGAGGGCGTCCTACGCTACGCTTGCCAAGACGAGGTCCCCACTCCCGTTCACTTATAAAATAAAAAATCCAATGGTTTTTGGATTTTTATATTTATTTATATATTTTTAGTTATATGTAAATAAAATTACGAGTAAATCACATCAAACTGGCAACAGTTTCAGTACAAAACTGCATAACTCATTACCGCGTCGCCACTCATAAATGCTCAGCCCCCGTAGGAGAACTCTCATCCAGGGCCTCGATTCCAATAATTTATATGTCATTATGACACAAATTGTATAGTAGAATAAATTCGGTATTCTCCACCATTTGCAATAAAATACCAAAACGTATTTTTAAAAAAAGCGCACCTTATTTTATATGTCGTTTCATTGATCACTTTTGTTTATTTGCAATATTGTATTTTTAAATACACTGCAACCAATAAATATAAGGTCAATTGATGATAGTGAGCAATGACGTCATATATCAATAATGTGTGTCAAATACCCTATTGTCTAATGGTGTTACCAATTAAACATACCAAATGACTGAAAATTTTACTATTGAGACTATAACTATCTTTTTAGCGCATTTTCAAATAGCAGAATTGGTGCCCAGGTGCAGTATTCAAGTCTAAGTGCACCGGTTGCATAGTGGGGGCGCGCGGGTTTGCGCGCGGTCGATACGGCGCGACGGGCCGACCGCCCTCGATGGTTGCGCCAAGCCAATATGAACCTTAACCCAAGGTGCAAAGGACCCGGAAACCACAGACGTGATAGTTTTACTGGCTTCAGCATTACAATAAATAGTTTCCCTTCAGATCTCGTGTAGCGAGTCTGCTTTGTCTTTTTGTTGTTAGCAAAAGGGGATTTTACGCATATGTAATGTCTTCAAAAGGCTTACATTAAAATTGCCATTAATCTTATTTATTTTATCTTACAATCATATTTCCAAATAATATTATGAACGCGGAAGTTTTTTTTTATAACATAGGGAGGCAAACGTGCATGCGGTTCACCTGATGGAAAGTGTCACCGCCGCCCATGGACATTTGCAACAGCTGAGGTCACAGGGATGCGTTGCCGACCCTTTATATAAGAATATGCTCTCTTTTGAAGGACGCCAGGTCGAATCGTTCCGAAAACATTTCCGATGGCAACTGATTCCACAAATTAATCGTACGCGGCAGAAAATGTCGAGCAAAACGAACCGTGGAAGACCTCCAAGTATCCTGATGGTGTGGGTGAAATCTGGAATTCTACCTCGAAGTACGAAAGTGGAATTCAGCCGCAGGAACAAGCCCAAATAACTCGTCAGAATTAAGTGTGGATGAATACATGGATGTTTGTTAACTCGTCAGAATTAAGTGTGGATGAATAGATGGATGTTTGTTATTCTTTCATGCAAAAAATACTGAATGGATTTGAATGCAATTTTACAATAATATAGTTTATACAACACAATCGGTCGGTGGCTATAGAGCGTCGGTGGCTCAGTGGTGTGGACTGTCGCCTTCCTACCGGGAGGGCTGAGGTTCAAATCCCGACACGTACCAATGTATTTTCGAATTTTCGAAAATATATGTACGTTATCCGACGCTCTTACGGTGAAGGAAAACATCGTGAGGAAACCTTCATGCACGCCTGCGAAGAGATTCGAAGGTTGTGTGTGAAGTCGTCCAATCCGCACTGGGCCCGCGTGGACGACTAAGGCCTAATCACCCTATACGGGTAGGCTCGTGCCCCTCGGTGGGGACGTTTAATAAGCTGATGATGATGATACAACACAATAACAGATAGGCTACAATTATACAATATCCATTATCATCCATACACCGTATTCGTTAAGAATCTATTAAGTGTCCAATTCAATAAGAGTAATATGGAATCAACACATATAAACATTAATAGAAATTTCTTATTATTGTGCACAACGGTCAGGTGATACAGATCTTCCTTAATTTCATCACAAATACCACTTTAATAATATCTCCACTTATCATAAGAATAATTTAAATCATAATATCAAGAAACGATTAATAAATAAAACATTTGAAACACCAAAAAGCTGCAAAGCACTCCGAAACCGCCACTTGGCAAAACAAAATCTCAGCATGACTGCCTGAACATAAACGATTTAAGATCAAAACAGTCCTTAATTAGAGAGCTACCCTAAGGGAGGGGGGAGGAAACGTCCCAGAAAACGATGATGAACGATTTAATAAATTCGCACCGCGTAGCTGTAAATCACTCTTACAAATTTAAAAACAGCTCAGCGTAAACACACCGGGATAAAACTGAGACATGGACGACGCGATCTTTTTAAACGAATACAAGGAATGATGTAAAAGCTATGGATGCCAAAAATCGTGCAAAGTGGAAGAAAAAATGTCGGCAAGCGGACCCTGGGCTTCGGGGCACATGTTCCGAAAGTAACCGGGACTAACCCTTAGATGAAAATGATGATGAGGACTAGGAATGTGGAGAGCCGGGTTATGTATAAAATATAATAAAAAAGAGAATTTACTGATGATATGATCCGAAACGAGGATACCTTTAGGAGAACCAGAGTGACCGACATAACTAAGACATGATCTTCTTTAGACGAGGTTAAAAGAGCGCTCTTTCCTCTTGATAGGCAGCGGCATGGCTTTGCATTTGGCATTGCACCTGTCCATGAGCGGCGGTTGCCGTTTTCCATCAGATGGGCCGCATACTCGTCTTCCTTTATGAACGCCTCCCTACCCATTCGCGCAACGTCCTAAGCCGAGGTTCGAGTCCCACTCTGAGACGCCCTTAGGCTCGTTGTGTAAATTTTTAAAGCGGTGAAGCTGTAAAGGTTATCTGCGGCCAACAGCAGTAGTCAGTTCGAAAAAAATCTTTATGAACAATAAAAAATAACTGCATTAAGTTCGCGCAATATGCATTCGTATATCACCGTAGGTACGTAAAAGAGACATAAACATCGGTGCCCTCGTGGATACAGTTTTTCGTTATGGAATCGTATTCGCTGCGGACTGAATCCATTGCTTTTTCACCAGGGACATAAGTACAAAAGTTAAACAATCAAAAGTACATATTTGTTTGTGCAATAGGATATTTTATAGTTTATGTTTGACAATTTAAAGTTTATGATAAAAAAAAGATATAAGAATAAGCAAAAATATCTGTTTGTTTTTTAATTCAAGACACGAGTATCTGTAATTAGTGCAGATAGGGTTCATTGTGAAGTGTCGCGGCTGCGCGCTCTGCCTTAATGCAATTTCGTAACGAAATCCAAGCGACCGGACTGGGCCCAATAGGTACAATAAAATCCAAGTGTTCGCGAACTGAACTGGAGCGGTGTAAGCCGGTTTTGACGAGAAATCCTTTCGTATATATGTAATTACGTACAGTCGAAATGTTACAAGGATGTTGTCCTTTTTGTAAGTCATGAACTTGTTTAACAGATATTATTAGGATTGAAAAATATATACGCACATACATATTTACTGCCTTTGTGGTCTAGTGAGTTCAGCGTTGGTTTAAATCGCCTCGAAACCACACAGTGAAAGTCACTTTGTTTGATTTTATCCAGTTTAGTTTGGAAATTGCAGGTTGTCCTAAAAGAAAGATGATTCCATGGTTCGTTTGTCACGTTAGGCCGTCGGTCCTGCTACACCCACCAATCCGCATTGGACCCGTATGGGTTACAGTCCAATCTCCCCATAACCCTGCTGTGCGGGCAGGCCTGTGTCCTGCATTGAGCCGTTATAGCTGATGATGTTTGTCAGAATGTATTATTTCATCATTATCATCATCAGCTCATTAAACGTACCCACCGAGGGGCACGAGCCTACCCGTATAGGGTGATTAGGCCTTAGTCGTCCACGCGGGCCCAGTGCGGATTGGACGACTTCACACACAACCTTCAAATCTCTTCGCAGGCGTGCATGAAGGTTTCCTCACGATGTTTTCCTTCACCGTAAGAGCGTCGGATAACGTACATATATTTTTGAAAATTCGAAAATACATTGTTACGTGTCGGGATTTGAACCTCAGCCCTCCCGATAGGAAGGGGACAGTCCACACCACTGAGCCACCGACGCTCTCGAATGTATTATTTATAAGTGTTTAATTTGTATAACTACTTGTCATTAAACCTATAGTTGTAAAAGGGTATAAAAACGGGGCGTGGCGCCGGTGGTGGGTATTCTGTCTTGAGCAGTAAAGGTTGTAAGGTTGTCAGATATTATTATGAGCTGGTATAAATATGTCCTCATAACGTACAAACAGTGTATCAATTAGTAAACACAACTCGCTACATCTTCAAGTGAGGGCTCACATTTTTTTTTTCGAACTGACTACTGCTGTTGGCCGCAGATGGCCTTCACACCTTCACTGGGCGCGTGGCGAGCGCAGATGGCTCTCAGCCTTAAAATTTACACAACGAGCCTAAGAGCGTCCCCGAACGATCATAGTTAACGTTGCATTTGCAACACACGTCTCAGACAAGAAACATCAAAACTTCAACATTTCGTCAGTATCTGAATCAGTCAGGAAGTGAGTTCATCCTGTGTATCACCGATTACCCTTATCTCTTATCAAAGCCACGAGAGCTGATAAACTCTCAATTACTTAATGACGTCACCACTAGGGTTTCTCATTTCTCGACCTTTTTTATTTCTCGGAGCACGAGAATTCTCGACCACTATTTCCCGGGAATTCTCGGGTTGTCGAGAAATATTGAAAAGCTCAAAACATATTTGATTAAACAAAAAAACTATACTTTTTATGCAATATTCAACATTAATCAATGACCAACGTTTATTTTTAGTTTCATGTGAGTTTAATTTAACTATAGAAAACTTTAATTAAGCGAAAAAACTCGAGCGAGATCTTCTTATCATTATTTCTAGTTTCTACAAACAAATATACTAAATAGTCTTTTTCTTTGAAAAAAAAAAACAAATAAAATATCTTCTAAAATCAATGTCATCATGTCACCACAATGAAACTTAGTACCTTACATACTAAATAATTTATTTTAGTCTCAGTCTGTACTACAAACTTTCAATTACGTAGCATAAAACGACAGTTTAATTCCTTATAAAAAATAGCCATCAGACTAGCTTAATAATTACGAGTAACAGTAAGGTACATGTTCCTTAGTTTAGTCTTTGTATCAACTTTTTTAAATTTTGTATCAACACAAAATTTTTAGTTACTGTTTTATGTTCTTACTTTTTTAAATTTCTCTTTTTAATTGTTTTGTTGTATTGTCCTTATTATGTCATTGTACAATGTGGTAAATAAATGTCTTTTCTTTCTTTCTTTCTTTTTTTCAACTTTTCAATGTTTGTTATAAGTAAATGGAGTCTTTTCTTTACGTAAGTTAACATAAAAATCTAATAAATCATTAAAAATCTTAAGACCAATTACAATCACAATTTAAAGCGGAAACTGCTTCAAAAGCTAACCCACGATGTCACGTTATCATTAAGAAAATAAGCCTTTAAAAATACAAGGGCATTTATAGCATCATCTGACAATCGGTTTCGTATTTTTGTCACAAAGTTTCCAGACAAGGAGAAAACACGTTCGTTTTCTATTATGTACTCTAGTATAACGTATTAGAAACGTTTTTCAGAAACGTAATTAGTTGGGTCTTCCTGAGAGGAACTCAAATCTTAATAATTACAACGACGGTGTGAAATATCAAATTTCGGTGCCCTCCTCTAATAGGACAAATTATTTCATTTAATTTCGCACGACGCGTGGCAGAGCCGCAACGAGAACGCAAGCGCGTTATCAAGTTTTTAATGTTTTGACTGAATTTCTCGATTTCTCGATTTCTCGACCACTTTTTTCTCGTCTCGAGTAAGGCAACATTTCCCGGGAATTCTCGGTTCGAGAATTCTCGAAGAGAAACCCTAGTCACCACATGCTGTTTTTAAAACTGGGATTTACTGATATGGTGTTAAAAATTGTACTTATATGTATGCCATTGATATTAATTATAAACACGTGCATAATTAGCTTATTGTAGGGCATTCGATAAGATTTTTTAAGATTAGAAAGAAAGAAAGAAAGAAAATTGTTTATTCGGTGCACCAAATTTACAAATACAATCAAATTCTATAACTTAATATACAGTAAAAAAGTTGAAATAAGGGACCAAAAGGCATGTACTCAGCATGGTGTCGCGGCACGAAAACGTACCGAAACGCTGATCTTCCGTAGATACCTTATTTGAAAGAGATTAACATCTAGTTCAAGCATTGAAAAGTAGTTTCGTAACATTTTTTATTCAAAATCTTTGATAGTCTTGTATGCACGAAAGGCAGTGGGTTCACATCCTGCCTACTTTCTCTTCCTAACGCTAGATCTCCAGGAACTACAGGAAGCGGTGCCATACCCAACGCTTCCTACTCGCACCATTGAAAGTCAAAAGCTGAATTAAACTTACTACTCGTACACCTAAATTCTTTCCGAACATTAGTAAACAACTCAAAACAGAATGCCCATTTGTTAAAAGCAAAAATGTTGACGACCCATCTAGTGTAATGGTTGAGACGTCGGCTTTTACACTAAGTGTTACGGGTTCGATCCCCGGGCAATACAAACATTTGTGTGCACATGTTTGTATTGGGTGTTTTATATATTTAATACGCAATAATAGTTGAGAGGTCGACTGCAACACCAAGGGTTCCGGGTTCGATCCCGGGCAGTACAAACATTTGTGTGAACATGTCTGTTTGTAATGGTCTGGGTGTTTTCTATGTATAATATGTATGTATTTACAATAAAAATGTATATAAGTATGTTTATCCGTTGTTTAGATACATAATACAGGCTTCACGCCTAACTTGGGGCTAGATGGCGCTGTGTGAATGTCTGTAGATATTTATTTGATTTATTTTTCATTTATTTAAAATATATTACATAATAAAAAGATATCTGTAATAATGAGTGACTTAGGCTACATACATCGGGGACGAAGACGCGATTACATATAGTAGGTAATAAAATGGCAGCTATTATGAATGTATGAATCACAAGTTGGTAGAGAATCACCAAGTAGGGTAATTACTACGTCTAAATCTAAGATCTGGAGTCTGACTAGAAATGAATCATCTGTGATTCAAACATAATACACCTATAGCAAAATTATGACCAAAACTCAAACAATGAAAATCATTATATTTAAAAACATAAAACTCTTCGGACTAACATAATATCCCTGACAATTTCAAACTGAGCAAATTTGAACCAACCATCGATAGAAGGTGCAGGTAAAAAGTCCATGATTGTTTTGTAATATACCCAGGCAGAACCAAGCGTAGGACGCCCTCCGGCCCGATGGACCGACGATTTGCGAAAGGTCGCTGGTGGAGGCTGGATGAGGAAAGCGGGAAAACGGGGGAGACCTATGTCCAGCAGTGGACTGCGATTGGTTGAAGAGAGAGAGAGGCCGAGCCAAGTATAACATCTAATCGTACTCAAATCTCATCTTTTTCAGTTTACCACCGAATGAGTTGTCGGCTATCTAGACATTACGCAGCTTATTTCATTAAAAAGTTAATAAAATTAATACAAATTGACTATTTTGACAATAAATAAATCCAATTACTACATCTTATAATCCTATGCTATGACTTACGACATATGAAGATTTAGGAAGGTTCTAACACAACAGCGACATACCTGAAACAGAAGACAATATTTATTTATTAGGCAAAAAATACGGTATAAGAGGACCACGATCCTACTCGTAAAGGGTGTATAGGCTTTAGTCGTTCACGCGGGCCCAGTGCACATTGGTCGACTTCACTCACAACCTTTAAATCATTTTGTGCGAGTCCGCAGGTTTCCTCACGATATTTGCCTTCACCCTAAAAGTGTCGGATAAACTTACATGTAATGACGAAAATTTTAAAAGACATTAGCACGTGGCGGGGAACCACCGATGCTCAACCAAACCGAAGAGTGCAGTATATTATCCTACATAGTATAAAAGTTGCTTTTCCTGTCCCTATGTGCGCTTAAATCATTTAAACTACTCAACGGTCAAGAGGAAGGCTTATATGTATAATAACATCCGTTAAAAGTAGGGAAATACTGTTATTTTTGAGGTTTCTAATGCGATGTCGTAATTTCATTATTGCCGCTTACTTTGCAATCGTTGGCTGAACCCAACGAGATTTATCAAAAGAATGTACTAAGTATTGTACACATTGAAAAGGTATATAGACAACTCCGCGATGTCCATATATGTCTATCCCTTTTGGATATCCCACAAAATTTTTTTTTTTGTCATTTCCTTTCTACAGCTTTCTTCAAAAATATTTGCTATTATTTAGCAAATATTTTCGAAGATATTACATATTTATAGATTACGGTACGTAGCGTTTGCGGCGGTACCGGCCGACCGGGGAGACGGGAGCGTTCCTATTACGAATATCACCATTGCACCCGTGCGTAGCAGGGGCGGGTCGCTAGTTATCAATAAACAGGACAGAGCTGCTGATCTGTGACAACTACGCTCTGTGTCTAATCAATCATTTATCATTGAGATAAAATGATTACTGATTAATACGTGCTCAATCAATTATTTTAATTTCGAGAGATAAGCAATCAATTGATTGAAATAAAATATTACATAACAATCTACAGTAACGTAAGTTTGTTTGTAATATTAAAACCGTTTTTCACTACATACATATATTTATGTGAAAACGGTACATAATATACTATCCATATGTTACATTCCAAAATGCTATTTATATAGTTTGACGTTTAAAAATTGCTGTGTCCCAATTCATCCAAGTGGAAATAAATTGACTAAGTTACTCCTTAGTTCTTACGAACTGCTGGTCTCCGTACACCAGGGTACTTTTTAGGCTGTAATGATGATGCTTGTATAAGGTTAAATGCTAAATCGCCGCATTTTAATAACCATTTTATCCATTTGTAGTTGACGTTCCCCGTTCTTCCCCGTTTTCGGACTAAGCGTTTCGCGTCTTCTTTCATTATGTGTACTGCTAATAAATGGAATGATCTGCCTGCGTCTGTGTTTCCGGCCACATACAACCCTGTGGCATTAAAAAACGAGTGAACAGGCTTTTTCTGGGCAAGCTCGCTCCATCTTAGAGCACGTCTCTCCATTAGGATAGTCTGTGCTCATAAGTAAGTCCATTATAAATAAAAAAAAATCACAAACTACGTAATATAACTACGATTACGTGATCCGCTTGTGATTACGTTCGGACATGGTAATTGTCACATAACACATTATAACACCACCATTGTCACGGAGCACACGTCAAAAATTACACATAATTGTACTCGTTATACTATAATTGGACTCTTAATCGGGCAGCGGGAAATTAACACCATAATTTGAATCTTATTGACTGACAATGGAGTTCAAAACCAATTAATTTTTGAAGAACCTTACGCCTGTTATAATTTAAAAGGATTGACTTGTTTTGTCAGCTTCAGGGCAACATCTCTATCTAACAAGAAAATATGGGGAATAACAATGATGTAAAAAGTATAGATTCGTGATATGCTCACAAAACAATAGAAAAAAGTGTTCCGGATGCAGCGACAGCACACATACACATATTCCGAATGAGCGTACATTTACCTAAACAAAGAGCCTACAACTGTATTCTCTTTGGCGGTTCGTTTTTTAAGGCACAGCTGGCGTATCTAAGTTTATATACGACCTATTTGGTGTTGTGAGTTGAAACGTCGACTGCAACACCAAGGGTTCCGGGTTCGGTCCCCGGGCAGTACAAACATTTGTGTGCATGAACATGTCTGTTTGCAATTGTCTGGGTGTTTTCTATGTATATTATGTATGTATTTACAAAAAAATGTATATAAGTATGTTTATCCGTTGTTTAGTACCCATAATACAGGCTTCACGCTTAACTTGGGACTAGATGGCGCTGTGTGAATGTCAGTGGATATTTATTTATTTATTTTATATATACAGATTATCATTGGGGAATAACAAACGAGATGCACAAACTCATTCAAAAAGTGTCCGCGGCAAAGCCTGCCCATAAAATAAAGCGTCTTAAATTTTCATTCATAATCACGTCGCTCGCTGTCATAATTACATAGTAGTGTGCTCATGTTTTTGATTTTGTACTCTTTTCATTACACCTTAAGGTCAAAATTTTAATGAATAATTTTACGTTCTAATGTAACAATAACTATAAGTAGGTATGTGTCATGGGGGCTCGTACATTTTTTGGTCGACGTTTCTTCGTGATTGTGCATCTAAAATAGTTTATTTATCCCCCGGCACCATTTCTTAATCGGACAACTCGTCGTAGGGAGGGATTCCACCCCTTTGTTGTCGATATTCCACCCATTCGTACCAAAAAGTTCGGTTCCTCATTCATCGTCCGAACTGCAAGGCAGTGAAATGACCTGCCTGTGTTTCCCGATACATACAATTTGGGGGTTTTCAAGGCAAAACTGAATCGGCATTATTTGAGTTCGCGTGATACATCTTAGGCTGCATCCTCACTTTCATCCGGTGAAATGGCAGTTAAATGGACTCAAATTTTAAATTAAAAAAATAGATTTTCTTGTTATAAAGAGATGTTGCCCTGAAGCTTCCAAAAACAAGTATATTTTGAATTTTATCCGATACCGTTTAATTGCACGCTGCTAACTTTGGACACACAAAAAGAAGTTACAAGTGACTCATTTACCCCTCGCGCCAAGTCCAAAACAAAACTATTAGTCACATGAACGCACGAGTTTTTGCAACTTAAGTTGGGGTCATTAGAGCTAAGTTGAACCCATTAATCAGGGCATCGCCTGCCCTAGCATGTCTTAAACATTCTCGTAAAGATTAATAACTTGTATTTATAATAGTACTGTCCTAAAATTTTTCGATTCATCCACGTTACTTTATAGATATGAGGTTAATACAAATAATTGAGTTAACCAACAGAGCAATCATGAATTCTAATAATTAAAAATCGCTTTATTAATTAAGAAAGCTGTACAGTAAATAACACTAGGCAACAAAAAAAATATGTTTCCCAGGGATTTGATTATGTGATTCTGAACTACCATGCTATAATAAACTTTAAAGAAGAAAAATTGTTTTTTATGTAAAACCTCCTGTGGCTAATGAGTCAAACTGGCAGAAGAATTCTAGCAGAAAAAACTCAATGGCCTGTGATTGTTACAGACTTGGTTCCAAAAGTCTGTTTTCGGTTATAACGATGTTTTCGGTTACTTTTATAGGATATGCTATTGGAAATAGCCTTTTTCGGCACCAAGTCTTTTTTATCGCTGGCTATTGCGTTTTTCCTGCTAGAATGTTTCAGCATCATCTGTGGAAAACTTTTATAAGTAACAAAATATTCAGGCAACGCTTACTTCTTTTTCTTCTAAGAATCGATGTAGACCACTCCAGCACTGGACTTCACAACGGTAAAGATAATAAAGTATCTTAATAACAAGCCCGTAAACCTTGACTTAATTACGAAATAACGTAATTTAGACGTTACACAAATTATGAAATTAGTATCGTTAAAATTGCGAGTTAATTATTTCCACAATATTACTGACAGGGTCGGACACTAAACCTTCAGACTGTTTCGCATGCCTAACCCCCGCTAATGGGTTTTGCAAAAATAAAATGTATTTACTAGTAAAACTGAATATAGACGCTCATATAGTACTGTGAGTTCAACTCATATAGTGTCATTACCGGGTATAAGAGACCTAACATCTGTTGTCTCGGGTGTCGGGCGCAGAGCGGCGTTGATGGGGACAATAACTGTTAATTAATTTATCAGTTGTTGGTCTCCTTCAATGCCGCTCTGTCATGGTCAGGCGTATCACTTACCATCAGGTGAGCGTCCTGACCGTACTATTCACTTCGTAACATAAAAAAGACTTACATAATGATTGAACATTAGATAACGTATCATACTCGTAGTAACTACAGTATATAATATTCATTTATAAAAAAACATACGCCAAGAGCGCCAGTCGCTCATTGTTGTGGACTGCTGCCTCTTGATTTGGGGCGCAGATTCAATTTACGCCACGCATCATTGTATTTTTGAAATTCTATCTAACATTCACAGTTCCATCGTGAGGAAACCTGTGCATTAATTCATACCCCCGCGATTCCCGCTTAATAAACTTTAAGAGTGGCTGGCAACCCGCCAAGACATCCAACGTTCATAACAGGCCAGTGGCCGCTGCCGAGCAATTTGGCAGAGTGGTTGCAGCTCTCATCCCGGTTCGAGCATTAACGTCTTAATAGATTGTTTGATCTAGGCGGTTAATATTGATAGTAATTAGGCTTTGTGCTGGGGTTAATATTTTTCTTAGGTCGATGTCATTGAATGTCGATGTGTTAATATTTCTTTTTCTAACTGACTACTGCTTTTGGCCATTAAAGAAAATGTCAGAAATTTCAGTAGGCAAATGGCGATCGCATATCCAAAACCATA
Organism: Leucinodes orbonalis; assembly: GCA_019425675.1. NCBI lineage: Eukaryota > Metazoa > Arthropoda > Insecta > Lepidoptera > Crambidae > Leucinodes > Leucinodes orbonalis. The sequence continues at coordinate 41,496 of PQWD01008687.1, forward strand.
TCCGAACCCGACGTATAGTATTTTAATATTAAACACGAGAATTATAAAAACGCAAGAATAAATGTTTGTTTTTCCTAAATCCGAATAACAAGTCAATAATAATGACTTCATCAGTAAGGGCATTCACACCATAACCTGATTCACTTGTTATATTGGAAGTTCGCCAGAGCCCTTTTTCCGCTCTCACGGAGTTACGAGTGTCCATCAGTGGCGATATCACTTACCATCAGGTAAACATCTTGTTTATTTAGCTTTTTTATACAAAGTATGCTAGACGGTCACGACTGTCACCTTATATCAAGTGATAAGTCTGACCATGAATTAACAGCATTGAAAGGTGCCAGTAACTGATAGGCAGATATTATACTCCATATTATATCCGAGACAATAGATTTTCGGTCCTTTATACGCTCTCATCCCCAAACACAGAAGTGCAAAACACTGTTTCTCGGAACGATATCTGGAACCGCGGTGGCACCTACCTAGATGACTCAGTACCGAGTCTACCACCTACCAAAAAGCTTACCTTAAAATACAAACTCATAAAATCCTACTAGACTTAACAAAACAGTCATCAATCTAGACCTTGTTATACAACACAATGATTTATCATTGTCCCAGCGTAGTTGCACAACAGATTACGCGGCATCATCGCACCATCATTAGCAAGGGATGATGTCACTCCGACGCATTATAAACTGCAATTTACTTGATCGACAGCGTGAATGCAACTCATTCTATGCAATTTATATACGTTCGTCTAACGTCTCAATCTTACTTTGTTACTACAACTATTCAAAAATATCCACTGACATTCACACAGCGCCATCTAGCCCCAAGTTAAGCGTGAAGCCTGTATTATGGATACTAAATAACGGATAAACACACTTATATACTTTTTTTTTGTAAATACATACATAGAAAACATCCAGACCAACACAAACAGACATGTTCATACATACAAATCTGTGCCCGGGGATCGAACCCGGAACCCTTGGTGTAGGTAGTAGCCGACGTCTCAACCATTACCCCAGAAGGGTCGATTATACCACCCCGAGAGTTTGTGTATTTCTATAAAAAAGCATATGAATCCTATCCCACACTGAATGGGAATATTCCAGAAATCTTTATTTAATTGGGATAAACAAACAAACGCTCCCTCGCCGCGGTCGTCGCTCCGCGTTTATTTTAGCAACCAGTGACGTCGCCAGCGCAGTCATCTTTGTTTGTGCGGGACAACACAACGATGAATCTTTGTATTGAAACAAATTATTAAATGCACCAGTGACCAGGCAATATAATTAATAAATTGACGAACTAGTCAAGGTCATCGTAGAGTTTTACGGACCGGGACAATGATGTAAAAAGTATGGATTAGTGATATGCTCCCAAAACAACCGAAGAAGTGTTCCGAATGCAGCGACAGCACACATACACATATTTCGAGTGAGCATACCTTAACAAAGAGCCTACAACTGTATTTTCTTCGGCGGTTCGTTTTTGAGGCACAGATGGCTTATCTACCTTTATTTATATAGAATCATTGGACCGGGAGACAAGAGAGAACTATTTTATTAGATTATAACTTAGTTACAATGGTATCAAGCCCAACAGAATTTTTTACTGAGGTTCCGTCCGCCAAAACGACAATAAATCAAATATCCACTGATAAATATCACTGACATTCACTTTTGTTTGTACTGCCGGGGATCGAACCCGGAACCTTGGTGTTGCAGCCGACCTCTCAACTGCAACAAATGGGTCGTCAAAAATGATCTTAAATTTATCAGAATATTGTTCATACTTTCTTGAGATCCCACTATATTGCCTAACCTTACCCCGATATTTATTACCTACTAATACAGATAAGTTAAAACAGTAAGAATCTTAACAAAAAATATATTGTTTGAGCCCAATTTTTTAATTTATAACTAATCTTGCAAGCGTTCGTTTCGTCCCGAATTATCACACAACGTGTCGCCACTACACATCTGTCCCTATAGAATCATGTCGTCAAACAGGAGTGTTATGCACTGTTGTGTTTCGGGATGAGGGCACTGTAGCTAGTGAAATTACCGGGTATAAGTGACCTAAACAACTGTGTCTCCGTGTCGGGTGCAGTGCGGCATTGACGGAGAGTAATAACTGTCTATCAGTTGTTGGTCTCCTTCATTGCCGCTCTGTCATTATCAGGCGTGTCATTACCATCAGGTGGAGCGTTCTGACCGTCCTGTACACTAATAAATAAGAAAAACACTGTGGACACTGTAACGGTACCAAACCCGGTCCACGTACGCTGTTTACTCGCTCTTAACGATTCTGTGAATCGCTTCACACAACCATGTTTGTCACCACGTCCGTACATCGGTGCAATTACGGCGCGCTTTTTGGAAACACTTCGTGTTGATGACACGAAATAACGTTTGTGTCTTTGTTCACATTGGAATAGTTTGACGTCGAACACGTAAAGATACAATGTGAATATTTAAAAACAAATCCGTCATTCTGCTACAAAATTTAGTTTTCTTTGTGTACACTAGTTATTAAGTAGGTAGGTTTCCTAGGTATTATATACGAGTATATTTAAGTTTAGTTCATACATACATATATACGTATGTATGTATTGGTATCCGTTGTTTAGTACCCATATTATAATCTAATGCTTAGTTTGGGGCTAGATAGCGCTACGGAATGTCTGTGGATATTTATTTATACATATAAGCGATGGGACATCTTTCCTTCCGTGATACAAGTTTCTTTTTTCATTGTTCCCTGGCGAATTATCCTTCTCAATATGAGCCTTTAACGTCCCACTGCAGGTACAGGCTTCGCACACAGCATAGCTATGGGGAGTTTGGGCCGTAACCCACATGGGCCCAATGCAGATTGGTGGGTGTTAACTACTACCATCCTAAGATAGTAAGAGCGTAGTCTCCAGACACAGGCATTTTCCGCTTAAAAGGGACTACGACAACTTTTCTGTAAATGTAAGAAAAATGTTGAAGAAATAAAGATATTTATTATTATTATGATTATAGTAGCCGGGGCCGACGGCTTAACGTGCCCTCCGAACCACGAAATCATCTTTCTTTCAGAAAACCGGGAGATTCCACCTGTACGTGTCGTAACCAACGTTACAATATTATTTATAAATGTATGTATGTGTAATTTATAAAAAAACTCATAAGTTTTTTTTTATGTACAATATGTTACTTTTTTATATAAAATAGGGAGGCAAAAGAGCATGCGGCTCACCTGATGGAAAGTGTCACCGCCGCCCATGGACATTTGCAACAGCTGAGGTCACAGGGATGCGTTGCCGGACCTTAATTACTTAAACGAAGTAGCCCTAGATACAATACCACGTGAAATGTGATTAGCAACAGGGTTCAACTGTAACCTAATTAGATCTAGACAGTGGTAGCTCGTAACAACTAGTATGGAAGCCTCATAGGGAGGAGGGGGGAGGCGAAGTGCAGGAAGGGCGCCAAATTAGATTCGACCAGTCACAAAGCCGTATGCATGCTAGATATCGGTTTTAATTCATGTTATTACTAAATTAAATCTGTGGTTTTAATGGTTCAGTTGGCTAGATAATGGGAAATTTATCGATTATTCCTAGTTTATGCAGCAGCGTGGACACCCTAATTATGATAATATGTAAACAATTTTTGCGGATTCCAATGAAAATGAAAATTAAATAAAATAAATAAAGCTCACGCCTTGGTCCCAGAGGGGTAGACAGAGATGATGGAACCCCACTTTGCGCGGTCCTGACATACTTCCCTAGCTTCATTCACATCCAGCAATCTTTTCATACAAAGCTCTTTTATTCCTTTTACTTGGGCCCCAGCCTTCTTAAGGACTTGACCAATTTGGTCAAGGTAAGTCCTTCTGGGTCGTCCCCTGCTCGTGTATCCTTCCACATTCGCACAATGCACCTGCTTTGCTATTCTTTAAAAATGAAAATTAAAATGTGTTTTTCAGTTCAGGTCCTTACTGAAAACTATTGAATGTCAAATGAAGCTACCATTGGTTCGGACCGCAGTTTTCCACTGAGAAGAATCAAGCAAGAAACTCAGCAGTCACTTTTTTCAAAAAAATTGTGTTTTGTACAAAATCATATTATTTGCTCAAAATAATTATATAGAATAGAATAGAATAGAATATTTCTTTATTTGCTAAAAAACATGGTATAAAAGTTGTACATAAAATTTAGGAGTGCACATGTTTCGCTATAAATAGTTAGCATGCAAATAATTATCAGAGTAAAATATATTTTCAAGCTTAATTAAATGTCAAAATGGAACAATATTATTAACCTATACATTTATCATTTAAAAAGTCCTTTATGTCAAATAATTTTTTTTTAGAAGCCATTTAAAAAGATTGTTTTTGAACGCGTCAATAGTACAGTTTTTAATTTCCTTTGGCATAAATATAAAGCAAATTATATTCACAATGTTTATCATATTAGGTATTGGTAAAAATATAATAATCTACAAAAGTATTATTAAGCAGTTAAGTATTATATGAATCTAAATACATAGATGATAACAAAAAAACAAAAGTAGTGCAGGCGCGGAGATCGACATGTCCATGAGTTTTTATCATTTATATATATAATATATATAACTATAGTAAGCTTTTTTTATTAAAATCGACTTTACATGAGATTTAAACTTATGCAGGGGTAAAGCAATTATATTTTGTGGTAGCCTATTAAATATTTTAATGCTTGCAATACGTTTTTATTTACATAATTCACAAGTTTAACAACTTCATCGTCATTAAATTCATTTAAATAATTATTCAACTAAGTTTAATCTAACTAATCAATTCAAATCGAAAAATTAGAAGGCAAACAAGGATTTCTGCGTAAGATCGCTTTATTTTAGACAACGCCTCATCCACCAGCTGAACTGTGCTTATGAGTAGGCCGCATGAAAATTATGAGTAGGCCGCATGAAAATTATGAGTAGGCCGCATGAAAATTATGAGTAGGCCGCATGAAAATTATGAGTAGGCCGCATGAAAATTATGAGTAGGCCGCATGAAAATTATGAGTAGGCCGCATGAAAATTATGAGTAGGCCGCATGAAAATTATGAGTAGGCCGCATGAAAATTATGAGTAGGCCGCATGAAAATTATGAGTAGGCCGCATGAAAATTAAAAAGAAATCAATTTCGACAATTGTGTCGTACAACCACGGAATTGAAAAGAATGATATATTTAAAGGACTGTTATTTACAGTTGTCAATCAAAGACGGTAGCTTGCGTACAGTGACGTACACAGACATTATGAGTAGGGTATGCAAAGTGAGTGACACTAATCGCAAAAACAATAAATAATTTTAATTATGACAGCAGACCGCCTATGGTTTCAAATCTGTAGAGGAAAATGGGCATATAAGTGAGAATAATTTCATTTGTTGTATGCACTGCTTATTTGCATATATGAAGTGCACGAAACTGCTTGCATACTTCAATGCGTAACCAAAACACTCGAGATAAGGCCTCGTTCAAACTGTTCACTTCCAAAAGAATCCCCGCGTCTAGTGTCAATGTGAACGCACCCTTATATGGACCTCAATTCCACCAATTTACTGGACTTTTTACGACACTTTTTTTTTCACTTTATTTAGGATAACAAACAATTACACACAAGGATATATGTAAGTCTTATTAACTACGTTTAGAGTCAATGTGCAACCAGCACCATTATCCACATATTATTAATTTAGAGAAAAGCTGTTCTATATTACTGCAAAGGCACAAATGTAGACTCAATGTTACACTACACTACAAGCTACACAGAGAGAGATGAAAGGGATATCATTATGGCTCCAACTGGATTAATCTTTGATACAAATTATTATTAGTACTTGAACTGACATACAATTCGATACAGAGAAACCATACTTTGTATTATATTTTTATTTTATACTATCTTTACAATCCAACTGTAAATTTGATATTACTAGAATTTCAAATTTACAGTTGGACAACTTTGATGTTTATTAAAATGCACTGTCTAATAATATTACCAATTAAAATCTAACGTATAAAACAAAATAAATGAGCGCAAACTTTTTTCTTTTAGAATTTAGACAGAATTTTTTTTAGACACAATAATGAGTCTATGAGCACATTTTAAAATTATCGGAATCAAGTGTTGACGGTTGATCAACCGCATTATTCTCCGGACTGCGGTCAATGATATTCTGTATATATAAAGGTAGATACGCTATCCGTGCTTCATAAGCCGCCACAGAAAATACAGTTGTACGAACGAAAAAACGAACCGCCATACAGTTTTAGGTTCTTTGTATCGGTACGAGTAAATGTACGCTCATTCGAAATATGTGTATGTGTGCTGTCGCTGCATTCGGAACACTTTTTTCGATTGTTTTGTGAGCATATCACGAATCGATACTTTTTACATCATTGAATCAAGTGTTGACGGTTGATTAACATTATTCGCCGGCCTTCGGTGCATAGATTGCGCGGTGCAGCCGGCCGGCTAATCGGGCTTACTGCTGTTTTGATCAGTATTAGCATATTTAATTATTTATTAACTCGGTAATCAGCATTCATTAAAGTGAATTACGTCTACCCACTGTTTCGTGTGTCATTGTTTGAATATGCCTTCAAAGATTGTTTACGAATATTTTTTTAATTATTGATAAAAAAAAATCGAATACACAATAACATTTTTTTGCATTGCTTACTTTATGAGGAAATTCCTACGATAACCCCCTAATTTATGCTTTAAGTGAGTGAGTTAGGTACATGATAATTGAGAACTAAGTCAAACAAGTTTTTTGATACTATTTCACCATTAATCATAGTTGCAGATAGTTATCAAGACTTAGACGGTGACACAGATAGTTTATACGTAACCGTAGATATTTTAATGCCTAAAGTAGCATCTTACTACTTTCTTTATGGAACTGTATGACAGACGCTAAATCTTGACGAAAGGAAACGGTAAACTGGCTCTTGTTAATGTAACAGCTAACTAAACCGTTGCAATTTAACTTTATTTATATAAACGTTAGCAGCTAGAAAGTAATTGAAGATAATTACCGAACTATTTTACGTACGTAATTCACAGAACTAAAATCAAGACCGGCTTGAATACAGTCTCAAATAATAAACAAAAACGAGTGTAAAATTAACGAATAATTGGTTCTAGACTTATTCATCTGTTTTCAACTTAAATACAGATTAAGACTATACTAAGTAATTAATTGCGGCTACAAAATAATTTAGTCGCCATAATTATAAATCTCATTAGTAAAAGTGCGCTGTGTGGTCTTACAATACGTTTTACAAATAAATACATTTGTAATAATAGGCATGATGATTGGGTCCTGGAATCGTAAGAACTATTTTATATTATTACAAATCTGGGTTTAAAATAACGATGTGCTTACTCTCAGCTCGAAATGTTTTACGAATTCGGTATTCTCCACCATTCGCATATAAAATACCAAACCTTATTTTCATAAAAGTGCACTTTATTTTACATGTCGTTTCATTGATCACTTTTGTTTATTGCAATATTGTATTTTTAAATACACTGAAACCAATAAATATTAGGTCAATTGATGTTAGTGTGCAGTGACGTCACGTTTCAATAATCTCATACAAAATATATCGAAACGTTTCTTTTTGACAGTTCATAAAAAGTGCGTCAACGATTAGTGGTGTTAAATACCCCATTTTATTAGTATTCAAAGATGTCCATTTTTAAAGTCCATTTTTAAAGTTCATTAATTGTTAAAAAATTGTAACAAAAGGATAACATATAACTTAAAGCAACTTTGCTATTATACCATTTGAATAAACGCAACATTTAATATAATTGTAGTACAAAATTCACAAACTATCCATACAAATTATTGAGGCGTGACGTCATAACTAGGTAGCCAATTGTATGAAGTGTTTTTGGAAAGTCATATTGTGTTTTAGAATTGAAAAATCTCTGTGATTTTTAATGTTAGGAGTATTTTTTACCTGTTCCTATTATAATGCGGTCCATGGATATAATAGCAGAAAAAGAAATGTCATCATCCCTATTGTAAATATCCACATTAACACAGCGCCATCTAGTCCCAAACTAAGCATTAACCTGTAATATGGGTACTAAACATCGAATCAACATAATATACTTTATATAAATGCATAAGTATCCGTACATAAGAAGAACTAACTACGCACTACTATTGTTATAGTAGTTATGACAATATTGAGTTTCTTAATCAGGTCAAATAGATAATTATTTATCTATTTGACCTGATTAAGACCTATAAACATACCATCTAAAACAATAACATGAAATTCGGTCGTCTATACAAAATAACGCGTATTTTAATACGTGATATCTAATCTATCCATTTCTTTAATACAATCGTTCAAAGTATCGGAATGTGACTACAATATTGATAAAAGATTTAGTGTTATTCTATTTTGATTGTTTTTTTTTTATTATCTTTTTGTTATCTGTGTAAGCGACTACACTGGTTGTGAAATGCATGGGGTCGTCAAAAATAACCATGACATAATAATCATAGTAATATATAAATGTATATAAGGGTGATTATACAAAAATTGGGTAACTTTTGAGGATATTTTGTTTACTATAGTTATTAAATCAAATTTCTACAAATTCGGGTGTATATGATGGCTAATCTAATGAATATATTGTTCCAAATCGGGCCAGTCACTTTTTTAAGTAGATTGTGAGATATTTAAAAATTTCAGATTTTGACTGCCAGGGGACTGACGAGGGTAACATAGTACTGATAAAATACACAATTTTGTAAGGATTATAATAAAATTTATTAAAAATTTGTACGAATCTTTTAAGATTCAATAATGGCACATGTCTTTTAAGTATTAAAATCACTTAGTAACAATTATTATTAATATGTAATATTGGGAGAAAATACTATCTCAGTTTTCAAAACAGCCTTTTAACATTTAATGTAACGTTATTCACTTACCTTATACTACTTTGACTTAGTTTTATTTAATATTTCTAAGTAATCAACAAATAATAGAAACAAAAATCTGAAAATATTTAAATCTTAAAAGCACTAATAATCATGAAATTAAGAACAATAATTTTATAATACTATGAAAGTCAACTATCCCAGTCTTCATAACAGCCTTTTGTAATTTTTTATAATACTTAACTTTTATATTTTTTTGAGGTAATTTTACTTAACAGTATGTATTTTTCTAATAAATCAAGTAAATTTAATAATAACCATAAGCTATGCCTTAAAAGCATCTAAAAAGATAGTAATAATTAAAATAAAATAACATCTTTTTCTCGGTAGAAGTATTTAGACGTGTACTATTTTTAGCACATAATTCTGGCTGATATCTAATAGACCCTAGCTTGAAATGATTAAAATCCATCGGTATCATATTATATTCATTGTAAGATTGTTGAGAATATAAGATGTGCCAGTCACCTGATGTACCAATAGTGTCCCCTTAAAAGCGACCATTTTAGACAACTTATCATTAATAATGGTGTTCATCTGCTCAATTTCACACTCTTCGATCACATCTATTTTTATACCTGGGCATCTTTCACGAATGACAGTAGCGAACTCATTCAGGTTATTCACTTGGTCTGCTGTTCGTTTGCAAGTGGCCCCTACACCATCGGGTGCCCCCTTCCCATGTCCAGCTTCATGAAAGTTCCAGGTGTAATTTAAAATATTAGGGAGAATGTCTTGCAGTTTACAGCCTAATACATAAACCATAGATTTGTTCCTGTATTGCGTTACAGGACCATCACTGAGAAAGTGAATATTTTCAATATTTGATGGCAGTGATGCCAACACAGGTTTTAGATGGGCCCAAATTGCTCCAGCGTTGTGAGACAAATTAGTTGAGATAGTGCAGTGTGAAACAACGGAGTTTTTTTTAAATAAACGACAACAGTATGTAATGAAATTTGGGTTCTTGAACCGCCGAAATGGAAAAATTGAATTTCTTAGCTGTATTTAGTACAAAAATTTTCGAAAAAATCCATGTCTACTACATTTCCAGATATAATTTGTTTAAATTTTGCCTTTTCTTCATGCGTCTTTAGTTTAGTGTGGTTTTCTTCTAATTGTGTTTTAAAAACTTCTCCAAAAAGGGCCTTCTTCACTAATTCTTTCTTTTTAGTTATATCTTCACTCATGTCTTCAATTCTGGTCTTTGGCGTTTTTTCAAGAGATTTTATTACTTTTTTCAGCTGTTTTTTGACTCGTTTATATTTCTGACGCTGACTATTTAGTTTAGTTTTAAGCTTTGAAACTATAGCTTTCATCTTTTTTATTTCCCTGTTTCTAGATTTTCTCTGTCTTTCACTTCTCTTTTTAGCTTCTTTTGCTCTTCCGTCTTCGTTAATAACAGGTCTGAGTTCTTCATTAACTATGGGTTGTATTTCGTCGTCAGTTGGTGGAGGAGTATTCTAGTGTATAAAATTATTAGTGGTTTGTTTCAATAGCTGTTTTCTTTGCCTGTAGTTTGATGAATAATTTTTCCATTTTTTTCTAGGTTTTCGTCGTGTCATATTTTCAACATTTTTTGCCTTTTCTCCTTTTTCCTCAGGTACTGAAGCTTTTGTTTTTCTTTGTATTCCGCTAATTTAATGGGGTCGCTTTTAATTCTGGCCAAGCGAGCCTTTTCGGCTTCTTTCTTTTTTTTTAGTATTTCTTCCCTAGTCAATTTGCTTTTAACGTGCCGCATGATGTTTTAAACTGAAATGTAAAGTAGAAATGCTTATTCACGGCACTATTTAAGATAAAAGTGCTCTAAAAGAAAAAAACATCAGTACCATGGAAACACGTCAGTCCTCTGGCGCGATACCTGACAAAGGACTGACGCCAAAGGACTGATGAAAAAGACATAATTTGAGGTTATAATCAGAACTAATGTTTTTTTCGGTAATTTCGAATATCAACAAACTACATTATAACAAATCATAGTTAACTATGTATAAATGCAAATAAACCTCATATTAACAAGAAAATAACGACTCACCATGGGACTGAAATGTTGACTGACTTAGCACGTGTATAGATGACAAACACAATCCAAACACTGGAACAGTTATAGCGGCCGTCAAATTGTGCGGTCCGCAACTATCTTCATTACCAACATCAAAATTCAAACAGCCATTTGACGTTGAGTCGGTGATATTTGGCGCGAATAATTCAAATTTAAACAACACACAACGGACTGACGAATGAAACAAACACAAACTTTTTTTTTTTTTTTAAATAAAGTGGAAAATATTGCATTATGAAAGTTGTAATATATATTACTATGTACATCACAGATTGTAGTAAATTAGTAAGTTTACTTAAATCAATGATAATTTTTAATATATAGTCACTTGATTGTTGGTTTTCGGGATTGTGACATGCCAAAGGACTGACGTTTTAAGCATTAATTGTGTCTTTTTACTAACTTGTATTTAAAATGAAGAGCTGAAATTGGGTGACCAAATAAAGGACTTTTCATTGTTTTAAAATAAATTGTAATCTCAATAAAATATAATAAGACTTAGTGTTTATTGGCTGATGACATTGAGTTACCCAATTTTTGTATATTCACCCATAAGTATATTTATCCGTTGTTTAGTACCCATAATACAGGATTCACGCTTAACTTGGGGCTAGATGGCGCTGTGTGAATGTCAGTGGATATTTATTATTATAATTATAGTGAGCCTAACCAATATTTGTATCAATGATCCCGCCTATTTTTTAGAGGTTTTACTTATGTCCAAATTACGGTGTGGACTGTCGCCCTACTAACGGGAGGGCTGAGGTTAAAATCCCGCCACGTACAAAGTGTTTTCGAGTATTCGAAAAATATATGTACGTCATCCGACGCTCTTACGGTATAGGAAAACATCGTGAGGAAACCTTCACGCACGCCTGCGAAGAGATTCAAAGGTTGTGCGTGAAGTCGTCCAATCCGCACTGGGCCCGCGTGGACGACTAAAGCCTAATCATCCTATACGGGTAGGCTCGTGCCCGGTGGGGGCGCTTAATGAGCTGATGATAATGACTCATCTCCTTATAAACTGTAAAAGGGAGCGAGTCACAATATATCTCACAGGTTTTAATGACTACAGATATGGTTCTCGTTGAGTGTGTTATCACACTGCCCGATGACCAACAACTGATAGACAGTTATTATTCTCCGTCCATGCCGCACCGCGCCCGACACCCGAGACAACAGATGTAAGATCTCTGATAACCGGTAATTTCACTAGCTACAGTGTCCTCATCCCGAAACACAAAAGTGCATAACACTCCTGTTTCACGGGACGATATCTGGCACTGCAGTGGTGCCTACCGAGACGACTCAGTATCGGACAAATAAAATTAAAAAAATAGTTTTCCCCAATTGGTCTTGCACATCAGCTAATAAGTTTGCAGAAGCGTAGGGCTTCCCTGTACCAAGGCGAAGGTCATCGGTAAACGGATCACAAACCGGCAAATTGGATCACGTCCAAATTCCTAACATATTAGATTACAAAGTATAACCATGCGACCCCAGTCTGTTTGCGTCACCACACGTAATTAGGTTTTCGTAACTGTCCGCTTGATAAACGGCATTTTTTGCGATATCATTTTCAATAAAATTATTATCACACAGCACAATTTAAACGGTATCACCTCTCTTTTCGGACAATCAGGTGATTTTGCCTGCATAATGGTGATTTGTCCTGGGTAAAATCGCACGAAGATACTCACACTTTGCGGTTTCCACGCGGGATTCAAACTCAACACCCTGGAGGCTGAGTATTGTTGGAGTTCACTGCATCAAATGCAGTACTTAAATATAATAATGTAAGCAGTATGATAACTTATGGAGGTTTTGTAAGTAAGTTACTATAAGAAAAAAATATTGGTTCTTAAAGCTGTAAACCTTCTTAATAAAATAAATAAATATGGATCATATCAGTCTCCTATCATCTTACACAAAATCTTAACTTCTATAGTTATTTGTTTAAAATTCAAAAGTTGTGTATTTGTATCAGAATTCGCTGTCGATAGCTGATAGTCTTTACAATTTCACCACCTTTTTTTGCTATAGTGATTAAGACGGTCACTTCGCTCACCTGATGGTATCACTTACCACCAGGTGAGGCAGCTGACCGTCCCGTTTACTTACGACATAAAATATGCCACCGTACTAACAATCAATGTAATACGCATACACAATGTAAACAAAGTGGTATACTTCTAGATAATTCCATTAAGATAACTAGTCAGTACGTCAAAGCAGACGTGACTGAGTAACGTTCCTTCCATTATAGTAACGCGATTAGCAACATCGCAATTGCAAACAGTCATACATAATAATAGATTTCATTAATAAAACCACAGATTTCCCAATACAGGAGATGGGGCAAGCCGCGTTTTTAAGTGCGACAAATGTAAGCTCAACGAGCATACACTGGCTGCCAGTTTACGCTCTGTGAGACGAGTCAAGACGCACGAATATTAGAAGAAATTACCGTTTTTTCCCAAAAATGCCAACCTGTGCAATTGTAACATGCCATCATCGCAATGAATCAGTAAATTTACCAAGAAATATAATAACTTTTCACAGGTAAGAACCGAAAAGAAATTGCGACACTAGGACTGCCTATAAACTTGGCGGCTTGTCCAGTCTCATTGTATATTCGGATGTCTGTGAATGAAACTGTCAACATTATTTATACGAAGTCTAGTTAGATACTGTTAAATAAACTAAAACTACCTCTAAGCAAATGAAACCGTTTATTTGAATTCTTGACATTTTCGGATGGTCTTTTTGCTAGGATGTTTCTTTGTTACGTTATTAAAGTGTACACCGTCCTGTACAAGACGCTCACCTGACGGTAAGTGATACGCCTGACCATACCAGAGCGGCATTTAAGGAGACCAGCAACTGATAGACAGTTATTATTCTCCGTCAATGCCGCACTGCGCCCGTCACCAGAGACAACAGATGGTTCGGTCTCTTAAACCTGGTAATTTCACTAGCTACAGAGCCCCGAAACATAAAAATGCATAGCACTCCTACTACGTGAAACGATATCTGGCACTGCGGTTGTACCTACCTAGACGACTCAACACCGAGTCTACCACCTAGTATATGCGCTGATGCCCTTAACAGCTTCACCGAGAATGTGAGTGAAATGGCTTAGCGTTGAAACATGTATGCGATGAGTTCAAGGCGTTCCAAAATGTGACTTAACATTTCCAGAAAACCGTTTTGTTTTTCAACGTTACGCTTTGAAAATCTCCTCATCCAGTATATTTTATTAGTTTTCTACCCTATTGCAATGACTGAAGGATCGAAATTTTCATATTTTTATAATTAACAAACGAGCAAAGGAGGCAACAAATAATAAGTGAATTTATGGCAACGAGTATGGCATCATCATCAATTCCTTTGTGTCTTCATACCTCATAGACATAGTAATGCAACCAAGTAACTCATCTAACCAAGCAATGACAGTGACATTGTGATGGCACAGCATCCGGCGACAATCTCGGCAGATAACCAGATCGCAGCGGGACGAGCGATAACCCAGAAGCGATAGGTCATTTGTCACATGACCAAGTAAATGATAATGCGC
>PQWD01008687.1:57816-99556 GCA_019425675.1 Leucinodes orbonalis
TGCATCTATCTATATATAATTTCCTTTTAGTATGTTAAAAACATTCGCAAAATATTCGCATCGTTTTTTGCGAATGCGAATGCGAATATTCGTTACATCACTAATTCCTATATATTCTATACATATAGATCTCATATACCCGGTAATTTCACTAGCAGTAACAGTGACCTCATCCCGAAACAAGTCTACAACACAGGTATTTGACGGGACGATATCTGGCACTGCGGTGGTACCTACCTAGACGACCGAGTCTACCACCTAATAGAATGCAGGTCCACAACATCCGGGCCGTGAGTCACCGACACGTCAGCCATCTGAGACGCTGGTTTCCACACAAACATTGACCACAAAGTGGGACATTATTTGCATTACAGTCCAGACAAAGAGATCGGCCAATGACTGACAAATTTGGATGTACCGCTTCAATCCGGTAGGCAACCAAATAAAATCATTTCAGAGGACGTGAGACAATTGGGAAGCCCTGACACCACGGTTATTACTCTTAGTATAAGAAAAAAACAAGACATTTGAATTTATTTGGAGATATACGGTTAATAGTCTAAAATAAAATAGACTATTCCGTATAGGTTCTTAAAGAATATTTATGAATGTCAAATGAAGCTACCACCGGGTCGGACTGTTGTTTTCTATTGAGAAAAATCTAGTATAAAAAATTATGTCGCAAATAAATTTTCTTTTTAAACTCAGTATTTACTCTTTTAAAAAAAAACTATTGTATAAAACAAAAGAGCGTCGGTGGCTCAATGGTGTGGACTGTCGCCTTCCTACCGAGAGGGCTGAGGTTCAAATCCCGACACGTACCAATGTGTTTTCGCATTTTCGAAGATATATGTACGTTATCCGACGCTCTTACGGTGAAGGAAAACATCGTGAGGAAACCTTCATGCACGCCTGCGAAGAGATTCAAAGGTTGTGCGTGAAGTCGTCCAACCCGCACTGGGCCCGCGTGGACGACTAAGGCCTATTAACGGTAGGCTCGTGCCCCTCGGTGGGGACGTTTAATGAGCTGATGATGATAAAACAATAGCGTTTCTAATGATTATGTTCTTTTCAAAAAGTAACATTTCTACACTTTAAAAAGGTGTTCACAGGAATCGCAGGTTATTTTCTACAGCAAGCAAGGATCAACATATTCAGACAGCCCAATATTTGACTAGTACCCACCTGACGACTATTCTTATTTCTATATCCAGTTGTCATGCGGCAGATTTTACAACGCACCAGTGAGACTGGTTTGAGGCATAAATAATGAATTAGGACAGCTCCAAAACGCCTATAATGCGGTAATTCCAAAATGATTACGGTCAACAAATCGGCCCCAGACACAATGCATTTCATAATATTGTTTGGACTCCCACATATATGGGGTCCATGGATCGTCAATCTTTTGAATTAATGAGATTTGGATCAAACAGATAAACGTATAAATAGCGTGTTACACACTAATAATTGTAGTCAGTTCGAAAAAAAAAAAGCGTCTATACGTACTAAATATATATAGACAGACTTATCTAAACTCTGAATAACAACCCAACTGGCCATCGTTCATTCACCGAGCAGATAAATTAGCGCTACCCTGGACATGTAAAAACACCAACTTTACACATTTATAATCTAACATAATCGAACTGGGTGAGTTGGGTGACTGTTAAAAATGTCCTCCACCGTGTTCAGAGTTTGTCAACCTTTTAAAATTGATTTATAATATTACGAGCATTTCTATAAAAATTGAAATAATATCGTGAGTGTGCCAAGCGGACATTCCAGTTGATGTAGTTTACCGAAAATGTCAACAGATGGCGCTGATCATTTCAGATAAGTCTAACTGCTGAATGACGGTGTTAAGATTTTTCTGTATTAGGTACACCCCTGCCGCCGTAATTTTGAACAAAATCTTCGCTCGCGTAATTGAAAGGAGTTAACTCTCCTGGTTACGAAACAGAATAATAATTTTTAAAGCTTTGGTAGATGACATTAATCATTATACATCTTACCATTGATTTTGCTTCCTACATTGAAAACTGCGAATAATCCTATAAATAAAATGTTTCCCCTACTTTTTAATAACACCATGGGTTCCGGGTACGATCCCCGGGCAGTACAAACATTTGTGTGCATGAACATGTCTGTAATGGTCTGGGTGTTTTCTATGTATAACTAGCAAACCCAGCGAACTCCGTTTCGCCACCAGATGGCTTCGTTTTATGTAACATTTCGTTTGGTGATCAAAAGATGCCATCTACCATAGATTTAGTATTAGCGCGCTTATATACTATATCTATGCCATCTACTTAAAATATTGGTTTGTAGTACATGATATGTATCTGAGATGTCGCTGTATGTGAAAAAAGATTTTTCCTGAATTTTATTTGCTATAAACCTCACGGAGCCCGAGACCTTTCCAACGAATGCGAAACCGTGGAAATCGGTTCGTGAGTTATAGCGTCAGGAAGGAAAAAACCCGACTTATTTTTATATAGTAGATATATATGTATTAAAAAAATGTATATAAGTATGTGTGTATCCGTTGTTTAGTATCCATAATACAGGCTCGATTATTTTTTAAACATCCCTACTTTTTAGACTTTGGTAGCGTTTATTTGGCGACAAATAGTTCGCATATCAATTTCTGTGAGGTTCAATGGGAACGTTTACCAGATCTAATAATATAAGAGAACTACTCCAAATATGTGATACAACTTCTTATACTCATTTACACAACCTACTGGAAATCAAAGAATAGTACGCAAGAAAGGAAAACACACTAATCAAGGACCTAGTGCTCCTCTTTTTTTACTTGCAATCAGTTCTTTCTACCAGCTGTGAAGAATTAGTGACGCAAAAACACCCACCATACAAACGACGATATGAGGTTTCTCACCGACTTAAATATACGAATATATCCGTGGCATTACCTCGTTTAATATTCACCTACATATTTTTAAAATACTTTAAAAAAACAGAAATGTTTTTTTTCCATATTCAGGCACACTTTCACAGTAATGAAATAAAATGTTCATGTAAGTTCCTTAGCATTTTTTTCGAACTGTCTACTGCTGTTGGCCGCAGATGGCCTTTACAACTTCACCGTGAATTGAGAGAGCGCAGATGGCTCTCAGCCTTAAACATTTACATAACGAGCTAAGGGCGTCCAAATTGGGATCTCGTCTTAGGGCGATGCGTGGAGGCGCGGTAACCTTGTATATATTCGGGGAGAGAAGAGACCCGGCACACGCCGTTACGCGAATAGGTCTAAGCAAACCTACGGAGAATCGCTGGCAAGGCCACAACAGCGGCGTGGGCGAACTCGGATGTTAGTCTCTAGTTAGTTGATCGATTGAGGTCTTACTCTTAAATAAAATATAACCAAAAACCTGTCAAGTGTATGTTAAGCCAGCAGGCATAGTGTCACGATATTCAACGTACCTGTAACAAATAAAATGTATTCAATTAATAAGTATATTCATATTGCGTACGGCAAGCAGTGGAACTCTTGCTTGCAAGCATGTTCCCCGATTATTACGTGCTGAGTACCTTTAAGGCAAGAGTGCAGGCTTTCTTAGATAGGATCTTCGGCCATCATCGATTAAAATTATTTGACATAGCGTCAAAGCCTTTTTTATCTAGATTAAACGTAAAAAAAGTAATTCATATATATGAATAAAATTAGTTTTTGAATATATTTTAGTATATGCAAAATGTTTCCAATGAATGCAAACTACTCTATTCGATACTTTATTGTTAACAAAAAACTAATAAACCATTATACAAAGAATACGTCTGACTATCATATAATAGGTAGATTGCGGACAACCACAAAGCAAAGTGCATTAGAAAAAAGCCAATTACTTCCGTCACTGCGGTGCTTCCACAAGCATAAATTAACTACTTTTCAAACTATAATATCTACAAAGTATATGTAAGGTATATTAATAAATTTTGCTATTGATATTTTCTATAGTATTATTCACCTGATTCAATATATTTCCATCATCAATGTAAACACTACTTCCAAACAAACCAGCATTATAAACGTTAATTATTCACTGCGTCGTAGTTTCACAAAGAGACTGCATGGTGGATGACGTAGTGCACATATTACACAAGGCATTTGATCGCGTTCAGTGACTTAAAGAACATCAATTAAATAATAAATACGTGGGAACAGATAACTTAGCATACAACAAATTTATTTGTCTAAACTAAATATGGTACACTAATGCGATTACCAGAATTCACACATCTGGTTAAATTAGCCATCCAATTGAATACCTAGGCCGTTCGTCAAACGCTGGCATCCAACTGTATGCCTAGGCGATAGTTATTTAAACTTAAATCCCTTTCGAAATGACTGACGAAGGCTCAGCCAAGTGATTTAATAGTAGTTCTGCTTTTCTCCGCTGCAGCGCTAGTAGCGCATTAAAATAAATATGGCGCCAGCAGCGTATACAGTGAATGATATGATTTGATCATCTCTTGCTTTTGTGCATAATATTTTTATTATTGAACATGAAAGTGCCTAAATAGTTACAATACAAATAGGGACAGTACCAACGTATTCCTCTTAGCCGCATTCAATATTAGAGCTGCTCGAATCGTCAACAGTAACAATCTTTTATCAAGACTGTTAATGTCAAATATAACGACAGCTGACGTAAACTGGGGGCAGATTCTGATCATGATGAAGAAAACATACTAGGTGGTAGCCTCGATACTGAGTCGCCTAAGTAGGTAACACCGCAGTGCCAGATATCGTCCGGGAAATACGAGTGTTACAGGATGAGGGCACTGTAGCTAGGGAAATTACCGGGTATTGACCTGACCGTCTTCTCAGGGGACGAGCACAGGGCCGAAGAATAATCACTTCATACAGTGACTGTTTCTCTTCAATACTGCACTATCATGGTCAGGCGTGTCACTTACCATCAGATGAGCGAACTGACGTCCGATCATTTTATAACATAAATAAATGTATAGGAAATTCTCACAACCGCACAGCAATAGGTAACGCGCGAGCGAGCACAATTCGCTTACTATAGTACAACTTACGAAGATTGTGCGTTTATAGAATTCTAACACACAGGCCTCTGTGAACATTAACTATTATGTAAACTAAACATTGCGAGCAGTGACAAAACAATATGGAAACTAAACTGTTCCTTAATAAAGGGTATCATTTATGTTTAACAAAACACTATGAGAAAGGATTATTTTATAAACTAGCTATGCCCGCGGTATAAGTTATACCGCAGTAAACATTGCTTTATTTTTCAAATTAAAAAGGTTTTTTCGAAAATAAAATAGTCTATGTTTTCCTTATTACATCAACTACATAAAAAAGTCCCGTCCAAGTTCTGTTCAACCATTTCGGAGATTAACCGAAACAAACAGACAGACAGAAACAATAAAATATGATATTTCAATATTACAAACCGACACTATAATTTCATTTAAATGTATAGATATCTTTAGAAAAACTACACTTAGCAAACTCGGGAACGCTCTTAGATTCATTGTGTAAATGTTTAAGGCTGAAAGAAAGCTATTTCGCTTGCTGCTCGCTGAATCTGTAAAGGCCAACAGCAGTGATCAGTTAGAAAATAAAGCGGGATTTATTTGTGATAATCCTAAAATTACTTCAAAACCTGATACAATTACATAAACAAAATGCACTCTCCCCTCACCACGTCAAAAAGGAAAAATTTGGTCGTAGTTATAACCGACTTAACACTGACCTACCCAAACAATTTATGTTGTTATCAAACAGTTCATCAACCTATAATATCCACAGGATGGTCCCAGCCCTTACCACAATGCTTTGTAGGTTATGGGGAAATTAGGGCCAATGCGGACTGGTAAGTGTTTACGACTAACATCCTAAGATTGTAGCAAGGACCAACAGTGCAAAGAATCATAATTTATTATTATTATAATTATAAATAAACCTTAGTTCATGTTAATAGTTTGGACGCGAAGTATGTATAGAACTTAATACAATTATTTGCACGAACAACTATCGAATTTGATATTACTCTCGCCAATTCCCACCCCGAACTTTCGATTATACATCGTCAACACTGAACACCATAATGTGTATATAATAATATTAGAAAGTGCGATTGTATAACTGTCCGTGTGTCTCACGGAAACCCGTCGGCCGAGTATCGAGTTTGCACTAAGGAAAAAATGTATATTGGAGTCCAGTTGCAAAACAAAATGGTTGCAACGAGGTCTCGGTTCGCATCGACCGACCATAGCCGGGGATTGCTAAATGCCTGCGACTACATCTTAGGTACACCGCCTATAGGGGGCTACAGCTATAGCTGGAACTTGCTCAATACCTGTTAGTACCAAGAACGCCGGTCTAGGTACCTACTATAACACCAGACACAGTCGACTCATGGAGGTTTTCAATGCTTCTTATCAAGTGGATATAACCTCATTACACGCCCACCGAGGGGTAAGAGCCTACTCGTATAGGGTGTCCAGGCCTGAGTCGTCCAGACGGGCCCAGTGCGGATTGGACGATTTTACACACAACGGCACAACAGTTGAATTTCTTCGTAGGCGTGAGCAGTTCACGATGTTTTCCTTCACCGTATGAGCGTCGAATAAACGTACATATAATTTCGATTCGAAAAAAACATTAGAACTTGGCGGTAAGGGTCGATAAGGTTTTATTAAATAAATAATTATAATAACATCCACTGACATTGTTAAATTTAATAATAATTGAAACAGTGACTTTCAGAAAGATGGTATAATGGATATCCTACTTTCTCCATTAAAACAAATTGGAATAACCTTACAGAAAAATGTCTACGATGCTCGTAAATTGGGATAAGACAAATGTAATGCAAAGCTGTTCTCCTCACCCAAATTTATTACCTCCATACCCCATATCGAGCATACCTACCTATCAACTCTCATTTAAGAATAAACTACCCCGCGGACATGGATGTATAAAAAATACGGACATTATCATTTATAGGAAAATGCGTCCCCGAATTGACAGCTGCTGTCAATGTCATTTTGAAAAATAATTTTCGGATATTTATGGTATAATTATTTTAATCTTAAAAATACAAAAAATATGTACTCGAATGGTTCATTCAAATTCCAAAACTAATTCCTGTTTTTTTTCTTTTGTGACTTCAGTGCTTTTGTGATATCTCCACCATAAGATGGGCTGTTTGATTGTTTCCTTATAACCTAAAATAAATCATAAAGACATTGCCACTTTTGACTTTCATTGATTCTTCCATGCAACAAATATAGTAGCCAAATCCTAAAACACAATATTCATGTTATGACAACAATTTAGGGAATAACAGTAATCTAAACGATCGATCCATCGATACCGAACACAATTACAACATCAAGGAGTCAAACATTTCGGAATAGCCTATCGAACAGCGTGCCAAATATCTGACCTGAAAGTCTTTGTTTCACCTCGGCCAACAGAAAAACAACTCTATTCCCCCGCATTAAAGGCTAACGAAGCCAATAAAAAACACTTGTTTTCAAAAGCTACAAAGATAGTGCGATGAAAACAAAAACGTTAGGCTGAACGGCCGCGACTACCAGATTAAAGGTGTTATGCGGTTCTGTTTCTAGATCCTTCCAGTGCGTTGGGTACAAACAAACACTAGATATCGGGAATGGCGCGTAAACAAACGTCATATAATTTTTTATCGTATTAAACAAAGGAAATCGAAATTACATAATGTGATTTCTATTGATTATGATAAAATCAAATAAATAATTTCCCATTTTATACGCCGACGTTACGATCTGCTGATGATTAAAATCAAGTAGAAACGTTTCATATCCAATGATCGACCATCCCTATACCTAATTGCTTTAATATAGAACTAGCTAGCTGCTACGTTACGGCATCGACTCTAGTTTTTTGGTAGAGTTGGAATTGCACAATTTAATTCCCCCAGCGCCATTTTTTAATCGGACAACTCGTCGTAGGGAGGGATTCGACCCCTGCATCGTCACTTTCCATCAGGTGAGATGGCAGTTAAACGCACTCAAATTTTTAATAAAAAAAAAGATGGTAGTCATAAAGATATAATAATAACAATTGACGATTCAAAAGTATCTGTAACATTTTTATTTGAATAAATTTTTTGTTGTTGTTTTTTTACAATAGTTCTTTGTACTTTACAGCACTTACATACGATGACGCGTCACATCTTCTATCTACTATCTATGTAAATGATCTTATCGGGTATGTTAATTATCCATTGTTTTCATATTATTGACGACCCATTTGGTGTTGCGGTTGAGAGGTCGGCCGCAACACTAAGGGTTCCGGGTTCGATCCCCGGGCAGTACCTACAAACATTTGTGTGCATGAACATGTCTGTTTGTAATGGTCTGGGTGTTTCTATGTATAATATGTATGTATTTACAAAAAAAAAAATGTATACATGTATGTTTATCCGTTGTTTAGTACCCATAATACAGGCTTAACGCTTATCTTGGGGCTAGATGGCGCTGTGTGATTGTCAGTAGATATTTATTATTATTTATTTATTGAATTGTCGCAGTTGTGCAGATCCAGTAATACAGAGCTGTGGAACATTCTACATGCACTCTAAACAATTACCAGTAAGCCACTTTTGCTGGTCTTATGCACAAACTAGCGATTTTATCCAGCTTTGCCTAGGTTAAAGAGCTCATACAACGTTAACAATATTATTCCTTGCTGCAGCATTTGAATTAGGTATATAGCCTTATATAATATTCAGATAAATTATCTGAACTCTCTCCTGCTACCACATTTCATTGCCGTACACCCAGGCAAATTGGAAATTGTATTCCTCTACAATACGTTTTTGCAAATATTTCTATTTCAAATGTATTTCCTGCGATTAGTGCCTACGAAAGGTTAGGTGTAAAGTCAGAGTGTTGATTCCCGTTCTTTGCTGTTAATGCTATTATCGTTTATTTTGTGGTATTCAATTGACTCTATTTCAATCAATTCTAACAACTGTGCAAACAGATTTATAGCACTTTGTTCTAAATGTAGACAAATAATAAATCTTTGTTTTTGGAAAAAGCAATTAACAACTAATCAAAATCAATTTAAAAATCTTAACTGGAATTATTATGAACAAGACTTTTTTAAATCGCCATACCGAGTTGATTCTGCCGAAACAGCCAGCAAGTAATGCAAAAATACTGTTTCAATGTGTTCCGTACATTACACATCGGAACGGGTGGATACAATTGGCGGTGTGTTGTGAAAATGTTTGTTTTCACGGCAATCATACACACCTGCTTATTATAAACACATCTCGAGGCCATGACTTGGTGTGCCAGTAGTACAATTACAGTTCATTTGTCATAGAACCAGATAAAAAGTTGCCTTTCTAATCTAAATATGGAAGAAAGAAAAACACTTTATGGGCCAATAAGTAAGCATTACGTAGACGACGTTAAAACCATTATCGACTGAATTAATTTTAGAACCTGACAAGTTATTTCATAAACAGTCAAGTAGCCAGTGCAGAAATTCGTTTTCTAGCGAATTTTTTGAAAAAGGTACAGCTTTGAAGAATACTCTTCATTGTAAAAGATGCGTTCGAACAATTTCCGCTACATTACATTGTTATAATGTTTCATATTGATGGATTCATGACCTTGGGATAAAGTACTCACCGCTTGTAAGGTGATTTAGTTTAAACAACTCAATCTATAAAATTACAGGTAACCAAAGGACTGGTGCATTTTTTGATAACATATATAAGATTCGTGTGGAAAGGCAGCCGGCCTCTTGGGCAAATTACCTCCATACTTGCTACGGTGACTGGGATAGAGTTTTATCTAATTTTTAATTATTTATTTATGCACACCACAGATACATGGAAAATTAAGTACAAAGGCACAAGGCAAGTACAAAGGCATCGGGCCAACACAATGAAAGCAAGTCAGAAAAGTAGACAAATGTGTACTAAAAAGTAAAATATATAACAATAATTAAATTTAAGAAACAAAAAAAAATTGTTTTTTTTTTCTATCATTTTTATTAATGTCTTTGTCATGTCAGTTTCAGTAACTGACAATCATTAATTTTTTTATTGTGCCAGGTTTGAAGGCAATATTTAATGTTCTGCCTCAACCAAACATAAACATTGATCAGTGCACATGTACCAGGCACTCATAGCCGGGCAGAGTTAAAGCCAACTATCGACCGCACTCACCTATCTCCTTCCTTGCGATGTGCCTCTGCTCACCACTGTGGGAATTGGTGCCGAAAGCTTGTCCCATCTTGTTATCACAGACACAGTATCACAAAAACAATATCAGCTGATCACAAGTTAACGCGCATGCGCAGATACATTCCGTTACGTGTTCGCACCGCGGCGTCTCGCTGTATACTGAGCAAGTGAACGGACAGTTTGTGGCCGATAAGCCGACATCTATGACCTACTTCTGAAATACTATTCATGGATTGTCTATGCTATTTCATACTTAGTTGGGTAAAATAATAAACAACCTTTATTTTACTCGCTACTGCTGTTGGCTGCAGATGACTCGTTTCCTTAAAAACATTCCGTACAAATCCTCCCGATTATTTTTACGCGTAAACATATGACGAACACGGTTCTTATGCGCAGATTTTAAATTGCATTTTGCGATACATCGCGGAGTGCATCTTGACAATCAAGGGCAAACTGTATAACAACTATGTAAAGAACTTCTTGCAACGTTCCCATCACCAATCACACCAAAGCGCGCAAAGCATCCCAAAATACATGCAATACTTCAAGAAGACGCCCTCCTCGCGAGTCCTTGTAGGTTCGCTCAGTCCCTATTCCCATTACCGGCACTCAGGGACACCTTAGGTTCGTTGCATTTGGGCTGAGCTGAGAGCCATCTGCGCTCGCTACTTGTCCGGTCACGCTGTGGCCACCTGCGGCCAACAGCGATAAGACAATGCGAAAAAAGAGGAACTTTACTAGGTAGACTCGATACCGAGTCGTCTAGGTAGGTACCACCGCAGTGCCAGATATCGTCCCGTGAAACAGGAGTGTTATGTGTTTCGGGATAAGGGCACAGTAGCTAGTGGAATTACCGGGTGTAAGACCTAACATCTGTTGTCTCGGGTGTCGGGCGCAGTGAGGCATTGAGGGAGGATAATAACTGTCTATCAGTTGTTGACCTCCTTAAATGACGCTTTGTTATGGTTAGGCGTATCATTAAAGATCAGGTGAGCGTCCTCAACGTCTTGTAGAATTATAAAATTAAAAAAATCACTTTGTCTTGTAGATATTGTCTTGAGTAGCCCTTAACCGTGAGACCGAGTGCGTTCTGATAACGATGGTTCAAGATGAGCAAATATCGCCAGGGCCGGATCTACCTAAGAGCTACTTGGGCTGCAGCCCAGGGCAACAAGGTAACTAGGGGCCCCCAAACTACGCTAAAAACTTTAGGCTATTCGGTTTTTCTCTCATTCAAAGGTTGCCTGGTTGAGATTGCTACCACAGGAACAAGGTCGCCTTTTATACAAATAATACTTGCGTAAATTTACATAAGTAATTATTTATGTTTTTTGTGCATTAAAGAACCTATAGCAGTTATATATGATTGGGTATAGAAACAGTTTTTGGACGTCACTATTAGTTGATCGGCCCTTCAGTAGTTTCAGCCCAGGGCCCCAAAATTCACAAACTGCCCCTGAACATCGCAATGGCCATCAATCACAGTGCCAATCAAATACCACAGTGCTTCGTACTTATAATGACGTTGGTATCTTAATCTTAATTGTGAGCGTCGGTGGCTCAATGGTGTGGACTGTCGCCTTCCTACCGGGAGGGCCGAGGTTCAAATCCCGACACGTACCAATGTGTATTCGAATTTTCGAAAATATATGTACGTTATCCGACGCTCTTACGGTGAAGGAAAACATCGTGTGGAAACCTTCACGCACGCCTGCGAAGAGATTCAAAGGTTGTGCGTGAAGTCGTCCAATCCGCACTGGGCCCGCGTGGACGACTAAGGCCTAATCACCCTATACGGGTAGGCTCGTGCCCCTCGGTGGGGACGTTTAATGAGCTGATGATGATGGTATCTTTCTGTATTGAGCACGCGTGAAGGGTTACGGTCCAATCTCCCCATATCCATTTTGTATTGAAAGGCTAGGGGGGTTACCGCCATCTCTTAAACAGTGTTACAATAATATTACTCCGCCTTTCCTGGTACAAAAATACTGACGTATCATTATAGTCATGTTTATTAAGAGATGGCGGTACCCCTGTGCTCTGCAGATTGATGATTGCAGAGCGAGTATTCAAAACTGCATACAAAGTGACATTACTACACGTCTTGTTCCATAATAATAATAATATTTCAGGTAAGTTGCACCCATACAAAATAAACTATAGGTGACCAGATTATATTTCTTTTTTCATTCAAGCTACAGGGTCTGTTTACCTATCATTATTTGATTTATGTCATTGCTTCGTTTGATATAAAATATTTTATATTATTATTTCTTTGTAGTCTTAGACTTCTCCACTTATATAAGTGGGTACGTATTCTGTTACGCGGACCTTAATCAAGCGTAACAGCGTGGATAGCTGATTCTGTGAGACCTGATGAAAGAAATTTCCGTGTTATGCGACATGTGTTTAAAATTGTGGCTTTTTGTAGTGTGTATATAACAGTAGAGGGTATATTGAGGGTTTCCAGACTTTTATTGATACTATTCGGAATTATCCCGGTGGATGATATAACAATAGGAGTGATATATATACGCTGTGCATGCCATTGGGTTTTTAATTCTATGGCAAGGTCTCGATATTTTGAAACTTTCTCCGAAAAAGATGCTTGAAGGTTATGTGTATTTGGTATGGCAACATCTATTATAAACACAGATTTGTTATATTTATCAAAAACTGTAATGTCCGGCCTATTGAAATGAATGGTTTTATCTGTAATTATTGTACGATCCCAATATATTTTAACACTATTGTTTTCGAGAATTGTTGATGGTTTATATTTGTAATACGGAGTTTCTCGGAATAAGATTGTGACTGTGTGCCAGGTGCTGGTGTATGATAGATGCAACTTGGTCATGACGGTGCTTATAATCATTTTGCACAAATGTTTTACAAGCTCCAGTTATGTGCTGGATTGTTTCTGGTGCGCTGCTACAATAACGGCACATGTCGGACTGCAGTTCTTTGGTTATGTATCTGCGATAATTACGTGTAGCTATGACCTGGTCTTGTATTGCTAACATAAAAGCCTCAGTCTCCGGGAAAAGTTCACCGCGTCTTAGCCATTCGTTTGACTTTTCTTTGTCAACATGTCTTTGGGTAAGATCAGCTCTATGTCTTCCGTGGAGTGACTTCTTTGTCCAGTTTTCAATTTTGTGTTCAGTTTCGTAGATTTTTTCGTTTACTTGCAAGGTATGGTCTTTAAGGTTTAACGGGGTAAGTTTAATATCTAATTCGGTAACAAAATGATGTAATGGTGAGATTTTCTGTTTTTCGTGGAAGAATTGTCTGATTGAGGATATTTGCTTATTATGAAGGTTAACTATGTCAATAAGGCCACCCCCTTCACTTCGTGGTAATGTGAGCCGTTCTGTGCATGTTTGTGGGTGATGTTTTCTATTAATTTTCATTAATTTATTAATACTGCGTTGTAGTGTAAGTAAATCAGTTTTGGACCAGCTTATGATACCAAAAGAATATGTAAGGATCGGTATGGCGTATGTGTTGATTCCTTTAATGGTATTCTTTGCATTGAGTTGGGTTTTGAGTATCTGTGTCAGTCTTCTAGTAAATTTACGCTTAATTTCGGTCTTGGCTATTTTTTGATTTATTTGTTTAGATTGATGGAATCCTAAATATTTATATGTTGAGGTTTCGTCCATAGGTGCTATTTCATCTCCTATCTTAAGGGTGTAGGGATGTTTCTCTACCTTTCCCTGATGTATAGAGTGAATTTTGCATTTATCTACTCCTAAATTCATATTGATATCCGTTGTAAAATCCTGAACTATGTCTGCTAAATTAAACAAGTCTTTCTTACTTCTGGCATATATTTTAATGTCATCCATGTACATGAGATGAGACAAGATGTGTTGATTATTTTCAAGTTTTAGAGGGTATCCAAGCCCGGACCTAGTTAACATGTGGGACAAAGGGTTTAAAGCCAGGCAAAACCACAGTGGACTTAAGGCGTCTCCTTGGAAAATACCACGTTTAATGCTAATAGGTTCGGTAGATATTGGCTTGCAATTGTGTCGGATTTGCAGCTTTGTTTGCCAGTGTTGCATAGTAGCGCTTAAGAATGAGATTATTGTTGGATGAATATTGTAAAGTTTTAGTACGTGAAGCAGCCAGGAGTGTGGTACTGAGTCGAAAGCTTTCTGGTAGTCGATGTACATTGTATGGATATTTTTCTTTCTCTTTAATGCGTCTTTTGATACAATTGCGTCGATGGTGAGCTGCTCCTTGCAACCTTGACTATATCTTCTACATCCTTTCTGTTCTTCAGCCAATATATTATTTTCATTAATGTGATCATATATTAAATCTGTAATGCAAGCACTTAAATTTTATAAATAGTTTGCAGGCACGTGATTGGTCGGAAGTTTGCTGGGTTTTTTGTATCTGTACCTTTTGGGATCATATATGTTAGTCCTTGTGTAATATATTTGGGGATAGTGTCAGGGTTTTGTATAAAATTATTAATGTGATTATGTAAGTAGGGATATATGCAAGTGAATTTTTTGTACCAGAAATTATGTATGTTATCAGTTCCCGGTGTTTTCCAGTTATGTATGCGTTGTATTATTCGTATGAAAGTATCTGCTGGTATAAATTCAAACTTCATTTCTGGAATATCTAAGTCAATATTTTGAAGCCAATTAGCTTTACTATTAAAATGAACGGGGTTGTCCCAAATATTAGCCCAAAACAGTCTTAGAGTATCTGAAGCTGGAGAATCAATGACAGAGTCATTCATATTGGTACTATTCATTTTGCGGTAAAACAGTTTTTCATTGCTATTGAATAATTTGTTTTGACTTTTTCTTTTTGAACATGTTACATATCTTTTCAGTCTACGAGAGGCAGCATTCAGTTTTTGTTTTAAAGTATCGAGAAAGTGTTCTAGCTCTGTATTTGGATTTTCATACGTAGCGTGGATTTGGTAGTTTAACTTAATTTTTTCGACAGTTTCAACAATTTTTTTACTTCTATTACCTTTTATGTAATAACTAAGGCGCCCAATCTCTAATCTTAGTCTTTCTATTTTATTTTCAAGTCTTTTTTGCCAGTTTGGTTTGTATTCCTTTTGTTGCTTTTTGTCATCGTCTTTAAGTATTTTACTACCATTCATTGAAGCAGCTGTGAATGCCGCCGAATAAACAATAGACTGAAAATGATTATAATCTTGATCTATAGATAAATATTTAGGCAGCACATTTTTATTAAGATGTTCAATTATTAGAAACAATTTTCGCGATGTTCTCTGTTTGGGTATGCGGGGTCTGGTTGTAGGATCAGTGTTCAAAAATTGTTCGTATGCCCTTTTAAATTGGTTTTCTATTACATCCGGTTCCGCTCTGATTACTTCAGATTGGCTGCTTTTTTCTGGTAATTTATTTAAAATGTCACTATCATTCGTCACTATACAGCCATTGTCATCAATTTGGGTTATTTGCAGATTGTCTACTTGTATACTTAATGAACTTGCATGTTGTATTTGTAATTTTGATCTTACTTCTTCCTGAAGCTGTTGGATTCTATCTGTACTTAAATAATTGTTCTTTATTATGACCCTTTTTTGGTCCGATATTCTCTGTTCGGTTAAATTACCAAGTTGTGGATAAAACTCTATGAATTTATTAAATAATCTTGTTCTATATGCTGTCATATTGCTTTCCAACTCCGTTATTTCGTAATAGCACCGTAGTAAGGTCTCATTCATATCATCTGTCCATGACATTCTTATATTCTGATTAATGGTAGGTATATGAGTTGTCTTCGTAGTTAGTTTGCTTGCAACTTCATTTCTGATTTGATCAATTATGGTAAGTGGTAATAATTTGTTATTTATAATTGCTCTGCGCTGGTCTCCTAGCCTTTGTTTTGATACGTCCATGTAAGGGAATTTAAGTTTGAATTGTTCGTATAAAGGACCTAAATATCCACGTTGGGTTTTTTCCAGATTTGTGATGATGAGGTATGTACGCCATATGAATTCATTCATTTCCTGATTCCACTTTTTCCGCGTACTTTTTGTGCTAGTTGTGGGTACAGGCTGGGTAGCATATGCTTCCTGTACAACATCAACTAACATTGATGAAGCTGATGATATTTGTGATGCACGTGAATATTCTGATGAAATGGAAGATGAGTTAGGTGATGAAAAGTTGGATGATATTGGTGATGATGGGGGTGAGTTATTTTCGGCTGTGGTATTTTCGGGTACATGCCCAGCGAGTGCCCGCCTGTTCAGCTCCTCGCCACCGACGGTTCGCATGCTGTGACACCCAGCGTCGGCTCCAGGTGTGCCCCGGCGATAGCCCCCGGGTAGCGGCCGTAAATTATACTTTCTTACATTATTCTCCATTATTTTATGGGTTAGGATCGTTGGTTAGGAAGGGTAGCAACATTGGTCTTATTATATCACATAGTATTTCCAATTATATAAGGGTGATTCCGTTTTGCGTATGAGGTTATCAAAAGCACAAGCCTTCCTGTAAGCCCCCCCACCACGACAAGGTGATCCCATGGGGGGTTATTATTATTATTATTATATTTATTGTCTTCATCATCATCGCCTATGGTCCTACGGTCTTCTTCCTTCCAGCCTACGGTCTCTGCAATCTACAAAGATTAACCGGCATCCGAGGGCCTAACGTGCCCTCCGAATCATGGAATCATCTTTTCGGACAATCAGGTCCGCCTGCAATGTTCTAACCAAACAAGGAAAAATCACACAAAGTGATATTCCTCGCGGAATCCGAACCCGCGACCTCCGGGTCACGGAGCAGAACGCTGTGCCCTAGTCCACGGAGCCAGCAGTTATTGTCTTCGTTCTACCTAAATAATGTAATTGTTTGATAGCTACAACTACGACTACAAATAGAAATTCTATTGTTTGTGAGGTCAGTCACCCCCTCGAGTCTTTGACCGGTTTTTGTAATATTCATATTTTATCAATAATTTTCTTTCTTCTGACACATTACTGTAAAACGAAACGACTGAACAGCGTCATTTTTTTTAACTAAAAAATTGACTAAAAACTAATTTGTAATCCTATTATTGCTTTCAACTATTATATATTTCATCAAGGTCACAACACTACAATTTGACCTTGTACAATAGAGTGTCATCCATCGTGTCCCACATACGAAACAATATTTTGCCTTCATTTGGAAATATTTTGAAAAGCACTCTAGTTCGCTTTCGAGGGCAGCCCGTTATTCCATTAACATGTTAGAAGCTGTCACTGTGTCAACACAGCTTTTAACACCCAATTTCCACCTGTCAAAGATGACATTAACTAACGTCTCTGCGAAAATCAAATTATTAATAAACAGCCCATTTGCTTTACGTGTAATGAAAGAAACAAAACAATCATGTATAATTTTTTTAAAGACTGCAATACAAAAACAAAATATATTAGACGTAGTAGTAGTACGTACGTACTAGGCGACCCATTTGATGTTTCGGTTGAAAGGTCGACTGCAACACTAAGGGTTCCAGGTTCGATCCCCGGGCAGTACAAACATTTGTGTGCATGAACATGTCTGTTTGTAATGGTCTGGGTGTTTTCTATGTATTATATGTATTTATTAACAAATAAAAATAAATATAAGTATGTTTATCCGTTGTTTCGTACCCATAATAAAGGCTTTACGCTTAACTTGGGGCTAGATGGCGCTGTGTGAATGTCAGTGGATATTTATTTCATTATTTTATTTATTTAATTATATTACAGTTGGTGAGGGCGTCCTACGCTACGCTTGCCGAGACGCGTTCTCCACTCCAGAACTCGTCTGCTCCAACGGCATAGCCCACTGACACTCCAACTTGCTGATCTGGTGGGCTATGTCGGTCGCTTTAGTTCTCTTGCGGATAACATCATTTCTGTTTTTATCCTTAAGAGAGAGTATACGAAAAAAAAAAACAAATTCATACAAGTACAAACCACATTCTATTATTTAAATTTAGTAAACTAACAGTAAACTTGTTAGAATGTTAATAGAAATAAACAATAAAAATGAATCTGTGTCGCGTGTACTCCTTATTCAATAACAACATTATCTTACAAAGTATGCTCTAAAATAATTAGCCTCGGTTAAATGTCACTGAACGCTTTATAGTCCGGGGTTACACAGACATAGGCTCAAATATCACGTTACGCCCAACGCGCTGCGAGGGCATTTCAGTAGCGTAATGACGCTTATAGTTTTCATCATCAGCTCTTAAAAATCCCCACCGAGGGGCACGAGCCTACCCGTAAAGGGTGATTACGCCTTAGTTGTCCACGCGGGCCCAGTGCGGATTGGCCGACTTCACACACCACCTTTAAATCTCTCTCGTGCGCAGTTTTCCTTCGCCGTAAGAGCGTCGGATAAACATACATATAATTTTGGAAATTCGAAAACGCATTGGTGCGTGGCGGGATTTGAACCTGCACCCTCTAGATCGGATCAGATCAGAAAACATACACAAGCTCCTCGCTTAATATGGTACTAGATGGCGCTGTGTAAATATACAAATATATGATTTAATAAACAGCAGTTTTCTCCTATTATTGTAAAAATAAACTAAATAATATTTCTAAAAATATGTCGACTTTCCCGACTTTGGTCACATTGGACTACGGCGACACCCATCAGTTCACAGATAAGTTGGTGCAATGTATACCAGCGACTACACAGCCTTCATTTGCTCAATGGTTGTATTCATCCAGGACCTGGGTTCCAGGTAAATTCATAATCAAATGAATTAATTATTGAAATACTTTTTTTGCTGTGTTTACTACTAGCGCCCTCTAGACCTTAGTAACGACATTATTAGTTTGCTACTAAAAGCAATCGCAGGCATTAAATAAGAAGTTCCGGTACATATTACGCTAGATGGCGTTAGTTGTCCCTAAAGAAACCACTTTACTATCGCAGTACACTCTGAACATTGCAAAAATAGATTAATTTGAATAATTGGCAATTTATTATACTTACAGAATAACCGATAACAATATATGGATAGTACCAAATAAACGGCGTACTTTAAATAGCCTTACCTGTAACAAAAAATAATTAAAATTATTAATTTGCAATTATTAAAATATTAGTTACTAAGAATGGCGCATCAATAATTATCTTTAAATCGATTATTTGTAAATTTTATTTGTCTTTATGACAGTTGCCTTAGATTGTAAATATGCACGCGTAACTAAGAAAAACTAGTTTAATGACGAACACTGACGTCAAGTTTCAAAGATTATGCAATTTACACCTGTGAAATCATTAAATCACATCCATACCCACTTATTTAAATTACAAATTAACTTTGGCAATAAATATATATCACATAAAATTAAAATATTATTCAATACAATTATTATTTAAAATATGTCGATGCATGAAATCAATTTAAAGTTGCTCGTAAATTAAATCGATATATATTTTAAATCGAATAGGTAAAGTGTAAGGTGTACTTATGAAAAATGACACAGAATACAGAGTAGTATAAGTGATGAACGCACAGCTAGACAGAGAAAAAAAAGTCAACCGTAGACAATATGTATACACCCGCCTGGTATATAGCTATTGTGAACGATTACTAGGAATCATACAATACGGGACACATGAGGAGTTTCTTCGTCCTTCACGATATAAGCGCGGGTTACCGCAATCTCTTAAAACAGTATTGTTATAATAATACGTCATCATTTTGTACCAGAAAAGACAAGTAATATTATTGTAACACTGTTATAAGAGAAGCGGTAACCCCCAGGGCTCAAAAGAGTTATGAATGATTGAAATATCAATTAGTTTATTATTTAGAAAAATGTTTAGCACTACGTTTTCAATGAACTGGTGTACTTTTAAAAATCTAGCCAAGAAAGCCACTCGTCACTCAACAAGCTTTTAGCATAAGATGATAAATCTATGACTCGAATCTGTTTGTCAACTAAATGTATTTATCAAGAAAATTAAAAGGAGTTATCTTTAACCGGTTGGTTCATTCGGTCCGGAAAGCGTCCACGCTACGCTTGCCTAGACGCGGTCTCACTCTAGAACCCGTCTGCTCCAACGGCCAACGGTACTGCGATATCGTGACTGGCCCACTGCCACTTCAACTTTCAGATCTGGCGAGCTATGTAGAAAGTCGCAAATGAAAAGACATACGTCCAGCAGTTGGATGTGATAGGTTGAAGAGGGAAATAGAGAGAATATCTTCACACTCTGACCATACACACCTACGCAATACGATTATAGTGATCCATAATAATTTTAAATATAAATGTTTTCTTCTAATACGCGACTTGTCCTAGGCATTCAAACAAAAGTTCCCCCAACAGTAGTTCCACTCTGATATGGGGAATGCCTAGCTAAATACAAGGCATACTATCTTAACCTGTTAATTAAAAGTCTACCAAATCCGAGACGAGTTAAGGTTGAATTTAGACGAGCCGCACAGCAGACAGGGTAAATATGAAAAGAACTGCAAATTGGAAGCTAAAGACGGTTGGGTTTTGTGAAAAATGTGGCTATTATTTAATGGCTGCTATTGTTTCTAAATTCATATTTTTCGTGACCCTCACAAACCCATTGACAATTCCCAACGACAAACATAAGATATACGGGTGGCAGATGGATGTCAATTGCTAGGGTTCATCAGTGGACATATAAGGCTGTAATGATGATGATGACCTGGCAAAAAATTAGATCTCGCTTCTTTGTGGTTGAAGTCAACAAATAAGGCATACCATAATATTGAACTTGGCTCTCAATTTACATTTATATTTTTGATAGGATTTTGTTATAAGTTGTCTGAACTTTTTAACATCAACAAAATATAAACGAACGAAATTATAAACGCGAAACTTTGTGAGTGAATTTGCGTATGTTTTTTGTTTCTTTACTTCTGTATGGATTTTGATGAAATTTTACAACAACTACCATATCCGGTCTATATCAGAATAAACACACAGGCTTCATCTAATTCCTGAACTCGCACGGAAATGAAAACTTCGCGAGCGTAACCGCGGCGCGCAGCTTGTGTAAAATAAATGTAAATATATAGTTTTCTTTGTTAATTTACACAAATTTTAATTATTTAGTGCCAGATCGTTTATGTTCTGAGCTTCCGACACAGGGCCGTTGTCCGCCCTTGATCGGCTATTTTAGGTAGTGCCACAAAACCCCTTTGTCCTGACCTGACTGGTTTCGCTTTGTATCGTATTTATTTTTATTATGCAGCAATTAAAACTAATTTATGCCCTTTACAATAATACCCTTTATTTTATTTACTAAAGTTTGATTTTAATCTCATGTTTTCAAAGTTTTACCATGACCATTTAGGTCGGCCTAAATTACGAGATTTTACTGAATATTTGTAAGATTTAGAAACCAAAAATACTAGTAAGTATAAATCTCTGAGTAGTTCAATAATCTATACTACCGTTAATAATCTATGAGTATAATATAAACTCATGTCATAAAGCTGAAAGATCGTTTGTATGTTTGAACGCGCTAATCTCAGGAACTATTTGTCGGAATGGAAAACTTTTTTCAGTGTTAAATAGCTTACTTATCGAGGAATACAGGCTTATCATCACGCTAAGGACAATAGTAGCGGAGCAGCAAGGAAGAATCTTTCAAAAACGGGGATTTTTTTTCCTACTACGAGAGCTTCTGCTGCGTGCGCTGCGTAAATGGTTAAAGTTTAGCAAAAATCAAGTATGACTGTATTGTTCCCCTTTAGACGCTGTAAAAAAAATTGAAATCTCCTCGAGGCACAGCTAGTAAATGTAAAATATAATCACTATACATAAGTTTAAGTACATTATTATAAAATATAATAAAAATAAATTATACAACATAGAAAGTATAGGTAGATATATATAAAAATTAAATAGTATAAAAAGTAACAATGTATGAAAACGGAAGTGTTTCAATAAAAGTAAAAATATAAAAGGTTTACAATAATTAATTTTTTATATAATTTTTAAATATTCCATACAATAAAATATAATATATATATAAATAAACAATATTATAAGTAAAGATATAAATTAATAGCATTAAACACTTACAAAAGTGTGTTATGCCACAAAAAGTAAGATGATAGTCTCCACTCCACTATCAGTTCTGCTCAACGGTCGTACGTATTGCAAGCCCCTAGTCGCAATCTGGAAACGAAATGGTAGCGCGAGGTAACCAACAGCCAGCGCCATCTAGCGGCGTCGAAGTAAAACGGATATGATATTTATACATTTCGTTGTAGGTATTGATATTTTTTTTATAAAAATATAATAATAATAAACTACGGTTCATATAAAAAAGGTAAAATATAACAAAAGATGTAGGATTACGGTCGCAGCATACATTGTTCGGGGCTTAACTTCGACGCGCCGTGATATTTTATATTACATATAGCCCACCATGGTGTATATAACAATTATAAAAAGTACCAATTTATTTAGTTCGTACACAAGTTGACATATAATATGTTGAGTCTCTCATATAATTTTCAAGCTACAGTAGTTACCCTAATCCCGTAACATAGAAGTGCATAACACTCGTATTTTAGGGGACGATACACTTGATCTATCTACCTACCTAGACATCTAAGTACCGAGTCTACCAACTAGTCAAATTCTAAAGATATTTATTTATTTTTATTTTATAATGTGTCGTTGCAATACTTGCAAGTGAGTGATCCACGCAGCCAGTCGCGCCAACCACTGCACCTCGTCCTTTGTCGAGTGCACTCTCGCGGTCATGCACCCCGGTGCAGTGTGGACATAACATCTTGGGTTTTATGTGTTTAATTGCAATATTATGTGATATCGATTACGAACGTGATAAGTGTTATCAATAAAAGCTCCAATTTATTTATTTAATGCGTGTATAATAATTTATATACTTAGGTACTGACTAGCCTCTTATACAGGCTTTTTTATTAGAGTTTTTATTTTTTTTTAAATATATAATATTTTCATTAGGGGTAGCTTACTTCAATAAAAGATTTTTTACAATAAGTCCAGTAATTTTGGATTCATTGTATTATTATTTGTTGTAACCATTTTATTCTTTCATATGTATGGGAGCCTTATGTCAACTAATGGGACTCAATTCAATCTAAACAAATAAAATGTCTAACAAAGGATGTCTTATGATTCTACAATTGGTAACGGACCACGGCTTCAAGCAATGTTATTCCCCAAGATCGCCGAGTTAAAGTCAAACGCTTGAACTTAAGCAAGTTTAGAATAAAAGCAACGATATCATTATAATGTGCCTATCTATTACACAATACCGCAAAAAACTTGTTAGTGAAACATACATCCGTCTGTATGACGTCATACGTCCGTGAAAGCGAATTATTGGTCGTTTTTTGGTTTCTCGCTCTATAAGTACTCATTCAAAAGATCGAGTTAGGTTTTTTCAATAACACTCATTTTGTGCGCAATTCATGTTATTAACATGGCATACGGATATTTTACTATTTGTAAATATATTGTTTTTAACATAAAATATATATATTTATCGAAAATTAGGTTAAACATTTTAATGTTTAAAATCGTAGGTCAAATAACTTAGGAGCCTTAAAAGCGTTTTGCAATTGGAATGGCCGGTATCACATTTTTGTGACCCGTTGTATATTCACGTTCACGTTCTACGTCACAAGTTAGCAATTCAGTGCAACATCTATGGAAACGCTAATTTTAATAATAAAATGGTATTTTTATACGCGACTGTCCGGATTAATTACAATATCGACTTTACTTAAAGGGTTTCAACGAAACAAAACCTTTAGGTTAGTACATTACTTTTGTAAACTGGCAAGGTGGTCGTTAACACCAGCCAATCTGCATTGGGCACTCTCACCTCATCTCACCATTTATTTATTTATTTCATAAATCCATATAACAACTAACAGTTTCCCAACACGTCATTATGGCATACATAGAACACTGAGATTTATTAAATTTGTCTAGTACATGGATACAACAATAACCATTGCTATGCCGTGACAAGGCAAGACCCTGCAGTGGGCTGATGATGACACTGACAGCACAGGTAAAATAAAGATTTTAAAACTGTAAATCAATCAATCTGAAACAGCTGTCTCAGTAGCTAGTTGAACCGACCTTGCTGGATATTTCGGCTTTACAAAAATATATTTCACTACAAGATAATTACTTGCAGAAGAACATTTAAAAACTATTGGCTTTTCCCACGGGGTCAAAGTCAAATATTATGTCGGTCTAGAGCATTTCGAAATAGGCTCTAGTTTTTTTACTATCGCTTTAAATCAACCAGTAAGTTATATCATGCATGCCATATCTTTCCTCGTCTCGACGTACACATCGTTCTTACTATAATTTGTCTCTAAAAATTCCTAAGAGTACTTCCAATATGTACAGTGATTCCTTTACAGTTGAGGCTGCGAGACTTTGGAACAAACTTCCTTGTGTTTTACGTGGGTGTCCAACTGTTGGTTCCTTTAAAAAAATCATGTTACGTAAAGTAGAATTGGGTGAGCTCTTGAATGTGTGATTTTCTTTTAAAGTTAAATTTGTTTAGTCATTTATTTCAGTATGTTGTTGGATTACACACATCATATATATTTTTATATTAATATTGTATTGTATTGTAATATGTAATATTTGATTGTATTGTGTATGTATTGGTATTTACGTATATAATATATTCATATATTGTATATTTTTTATGTGTGTACATGTACTTATATATAATTTAATCTCATGTGTTAGTATTAGTGTATATTGTGCATGGTTGCATTCGTCTACCGCTCTAATTGGCTAACATTTTAGTTTTCTTTTATATTATTTGGTCTGCTGGAAGAAATCTCTTTTTAGAGATAAGCCTACCTGTAATTATTGTTCCTTTTTGTTACTTTTAAGTTGTCAACCTTTGTACGAAATAAATAAATAAATAAAAAAAGCGATTAGGGCACTGTAGCTAGTAGAATTACCAGGTATAAGACACCTAACATCTGACGTATCGGTTGACGGGCGCAGGACAGTGTTGATGACAAACAATGATATGTACATACTGATGATTGGTACTGTTAATGATTTCCTTCAACACAGCATATGTCACGGTCAGGCGTATCACTTACCACCGGGTGAATGAACTGACCGTCCAGTTACTTATGACATAAAATCTGCGTGGTTTGCATTTACTGATCTCGATTTTTCAGTAAATGGACATACAAGTCCACATGATAACAATTATTTTAAAATTTACGAAGACGCGCATCAAATTTTCGATATTTTTCAAGCTTAATAACCTTGATGAGAGTCAGTCCGTGCATTGTAACATTCGAATGCAATAACCGATGCCTCAATATGATCCATCTGACGATCAAAGGAGGTACTTCAAGGATAAGTAATGATCGTAAAATATGTATGATAAAATTTCCCGCAACATTGTTTCAAATGACTTAATAAAAACAAGGAATTTAAGCATACAATGCTGTTTTGTGGGTGGACCAATTCGACTGTTTTTGTACCTATGCATACAGGATACTGTATGTATATTATAGTATAATTTAATTAAATAAATGAATATAAATGTAAATATGATTTTTCTTTGTTGGTATTCTGATGATAATTTGTAAGATGAAGATGTTATTTAAAGTCTTACAGCTGGGAAGCTTAAATCCCGAGATTCTTAATTAAATCTTAAATAACTAGGTCCTTATACCAAATATGCCGACGCAAACCGAAAAGTATTCGGTAACATCATTTAAGTGGAGATTGTTTCCAGTTCAAGGTCATCCCCGATCAATGAAGGTCAGGGTCACGGGCTGGGCCGGGCAAGGGTTCACTCGGCTGGATGCTCGACCAGATGGTGCTATGAACACGTGGCTGACATGTTTAGCAACTACATATAACGTGTATTTATAGGAGAACTTTATGATAAACTACTGACAATAATGTAAGCGTGATAGCAGATTTAAAAATACCTTCAGCCTATAACGTTTCACTGCAGGGCACAGGCCTTCCCGCTCCAAAACGTCAACGGCAATGGAGATTTATTTCTCACTTACGTTTTGCTGACGATATTGTCATCGTGGCAAAGTAATCGGAAGAGCTTGCCGAGATGCTGAACAACTAAATGAATCTACAGACGAGTTGGGCTTGCATAAATTTGGACAAGAATAAAGCCAT
Organism: Leucinodes orbonalis; assembly: GCA_019425675.1. Classification (NCBI taxonomy): domain Eukaryota; kingdom Metazoa; phylum Arthropoda; class Insecta; order Lepidoptera; family Crambidae; genus Leucinodes; species Leucinodes orbonalis. The sequence goes on from PQWD01008687.1 coordinate 84,259, forward strand.
GTTTAACCATATCATTCCACCACCGACATGCGTTGATGACATCCGTGTTTCTCGAGGTTTTGCAGGAATACAACGCCTAATGCCTGAGCCCAACCATCAAACTTAGCCGGCATAACTTCGAGACGGAGGCTAGTAGGAGGATTCGGTTAGGCTGGGCGGCACTCGGCAAGTTACATCAAGTCATAGCCCGCCGGATCAGCAAGTCGAAGTGGCAGTGGACTGGTCACACATATAGCTGAACCGATGGCCGTTGGAGCAGACTAGTTCTGGAGTGGAGACCGCATCTTGGCAAGCGGAGCGTAGGACGCCCATCAACCCGATGGACCGAAAACTTGTGTAAGGTCGCTGGTTGGAAGATGACTGGGATATCTGGCGCAAAATGGGGGAAGCTATGTGCAGCAGTGGACTGCTATAGGATGAAGAGAGGTATTTAGCTTATAAAGTCCCTTCAACTCGATGGACCGACGACTTGTGAAAGTTTGGTGGATGTTGAATGAGAAACGCGGAGGACCCGGATATTTGGCGCACAATGGGGGAGACCTATGTGCAGCTGTGGACTGCGATAGGATGAAGAGAGGTGATATAGCTTGTAAAGTTGGTGAAATAGTCTTGCAAACCCGTGAAAGCGAGTTCTTATTATGTTTACCCAGTTAAAACCGCGTGTGGCCTTGGCTAATTGGGTGCCACGCTATTCGGCGCAGTGTACACTGCATGCATCGGCCGAGACAGGAAATATCGCAGTGTCGGGTAACGAATGCCCTAGGAACACATTTTTCATAAGGCTTATATTCGGAGAGCCGGCCGTATAAAAGTCCTATGGATCAGATACATGATTTTTTTTAAATACGAGAAACTATAGAACTAAACTCGGCGACTCGATTAACGAGGGTCGGTGGCTTAATGGTGTGGACTGTCGCCTTCCTACCGGGAGGGCTGAGGTTCAAATCCCGACACATACCAATGTGATTTCGAATTTTCGAAAAATATATGTACGTTATCCGACGCTCTTACGGTGAAGAAAAACATCGTGAGGAAACCTTCATGCACGCCTGCGAAGAGATTCGAAGGTTGTGTGTGAAGTCGTCCAATCCGCACTAGCCCGCGTGGACGACTAAGGCTTATCACCCTATACGGGTGCTCGTGCCCCTCGGTGGGGACGTTTAATGAGCTGATGATGATGATGATAGAACTAAAGGTCGACACCCCTGAAATGCCTGACTTTGCCCGCATGCAAAATTGTGACCTCACTTCCGGTCGTAATTCGGACATTGTTATAACTACTTAATATTCATAAAAATAACGGGAAAAATAATATTCGGTGAGTAGAATTGAGTTTTCAAAGGTCGACAGTCAAAACAATCAAAGGACGCAAATAATACCTTTTCATTATCACAAACATTATCATTAAAAAATAAATATATCATAAAATATAATACTTTATAAAACAATAAAAATTACTTAAACCCCAACCAGATGGATTGATAACCTTGTAAAGGTGGCGCGGATAGCAGATGGATGTCAACAGCTAGGGATCGGATCGCGTGTAAAATCATTAGGGGAGTCATTCGTTCTCCCCGTTCAATCTATCGCAGTCCACTGCTGGTTATAGGTCTCCCCCATTTTGCGCATCGCATTTGGTGCCTGCCTATGTTATGACATGTTTATGTTAAGCTAACGGTACCTACACAGCTAGTATGTATACTTATTAAAAAACTAAAATAAACGGGCTAGCGTAAAATATAATTACACACATGGGATTAAGGTTAAAATTAGCATAACCACTAATCGATTTGCAGAAATCACGCACGTTTCGCTCTTAGCGTAGCTCCGTTTTTGCTCGTCATAAGTTTATCGAGATTTCTCATTTGACCTCACACTATTTGTTTATTATCGCCATTGTTTACAATTTTAATAAGCATAGTATTAAAAATAGTAGTTAATTATTAATGAGTAACAGACGCACAATAATTCAATATTATATTAAATTAATATTTTTTTGTGATGATAAATTTAAATGTATTTCTGTGTTATTGTAGTATGTAGTTCTGTGTTGTGTGGGCTACATGGTATCGGCATCACCTCTAAGCCACTATATTTTTTCCATTCATAATATCATATGATCATTTACACGATAGTTTGGTCGCGAGCCAAACGATCATTATACTCGAATAAATAATATATGTTTTGACGCAAAACCCACTTTCCGACGGATTTGTTTATCGTTTCGTGACGTCACCACTTCCTATCTTGTCTATCTTACTGGGTAATGTCACACGAGATTTTAGCATTTCGGTAAACTATCCAAAATCACAAGTGCACGATGTCATTAATTTATGTATTTTTTTATTTTATTCGAAATACCAACAGCACTAATAGAGTTTGTTGAATTATACTCTGAAGTACAAGTTATATCTAGGCTATGATAGGTGTTGATTTAATATATCCAGCTTGAGTTTACTAACAGCTTACGCTGAGGCGGGCGGGACCTTTTGAACGTAACTATTTGTCTTTTTCTCATTTCTTTTATCATATTTTTTGTTAGATAGATTGCGTTTATTTATATCACCAAAAAAAACCATTCAAAATACATAAACGTTCTGATGTGTGCGTCGCGGCGATATAAAAAGGCCAGAGCTCAGCGATAGGTTTACCATTGGCAAACCGCTGATTTTCACCTACAGCCAAAGTTTACAAAAACAACCATCAACAATTGTTGTTCTGTGTGCCTGTATACTAAAAATTGATGCTTTTTTTGTTATTATCTGAAACTAATTCTTTGTGTACCTTTTGTTTTTGGTTGTGTACGGTCAATAAATGTATTTTTCTTTCTTGATACATATCTACAAATGCTGAACGAAGATTTTGTGCATTTGGTAATCATCAAAGTAAATACAATTTGTATTTATACCCAACGGATTGACAACTTGCGAATGGTCACTGGGGGACACCTATGTCCAGCAGTGGAGTGTAACACAGCTGTAAAAACGACTAATTCTCATAAATTTCTGTAATAATGACAAACAAGTATCAATATGAAGATAATCATCACAATAGTTATTTGTGGTTTTATACTCATAATATTAAATAAATAATAAATAAATATCCACTGACATCCACACAGCGCCATCTAGTCCAAGTTAAGCGTGAAGCCTGTATTATGGTACTAAACAACGGATAAATACTTATATATATTTTTTTGTAAATACATACATATTATACATAGAAATCACCCAGACCATTACAAACAGACATGTTCATGCACACAAATGTTTGTACTGCCCGGGGATCGAACCCGAACCCTTGGTGTTACAGCCGACCTCTCAACCGCAACACCAAATGGGTCGTCTTTATTTATTAAAATGTGTATGTAATTTTTCCTATTTTACTTAATTGGTAAGTATTTAGTTTTATTTATTATTATTGTTTATATTAATTGCATGGTTGTTTGCGTTTACTGCTCTTATCATTTTGTTTTTCCGGTTCACAATTGTCGGCTGGAAGAAATCTCTTATAGAGATAATCTAGCCTGTACTTTATGTTTCTTACTGTATACTTGAATCGTCACGCTATGTACGAATAAATAGTTTGCGGTATTGAGCTGTAATCAATTTCATTATAAGCAGTTAAAAATTTTCTTGAATTTAGGCCCTCTACCAGTCGCTAAAAAATCGCAGAGGCGTTCAAACTACTACTAATACTACAATAATAATGGCGGCAAATTAAATTCCAGACAATTCCAGCCCGATTGGATCCCACTCCAGCGTGGGTCCCGACCCTCGCCACAATGTGTCAGCTGCGTTTTACAATTTGTCTGACGAATCCAATTTGGGAGCGACCGACCAATTTGTGCATTGCAAATAACAAGTTATAAAGCGTCGGTGGTTCAATGGCGTAGACTGTTACTTTCCGATCTGGAGGGCGCAAGTTCAAATCCAGCCATGTACCAATCTGTTTTCGAATTTTCGAAAACAAAAAAAAAACATATTTGTAATCAATTGAAAAGTGTCGTAATGCCACATTGATTTTGACGACCCATTTGGTGCAGCGGTTGAGACGTCGACTACTACACCAAGGGTTCCGGGTTCGATCCCCGGGCAGTACAAACATTTGTGTGCATGAACATGTCTGTGTGTAATGGTCTGGATGTTTTATATGTATAGTATGTATTTACAAAAAAATATAACTATGTTTATCCGTTGTTTAATACCCATACTACAGGCTTCACGTTTAACTTGGGGCTAGATGGCGCTGTGTGAATGTCAGTGGATATTTATTTATTTATTAATAAAGTGTAGGTTTTGTTGTGCAATAAAGGAAACAGTACAGTAACCGTAAGAAGCATCGATCGAGCGGCACCCGGGTAAATATAGCACACACGCACGACAACCGCACCGGCGGCCTTCGAGCCGGTTTTTATAATCCGTCGCAAGTGTTGCAGCTCTGAAAAAACACTACACGGGAGAATAAGACAGAGAATCATTCGCGCTTGCCACTTGAAGCTGTAAAGGTCACCTGCGGCCAACAGACAAAAGTGCATCGATAAAAAAATACACGCGAAAATGATGCTGAGATCCATCTGCGCTTTCCACTTCCACCGTAAGAGCGTTGGATAAACGTACATATGATTCCAAAATTTTAAAATACGTTGGTACGTGGCGGGATTTGATATTCCACCCGCCAGATCACAAGGCAATAGTCCACTCCACTGAGCCACCGTCGCTCGACCTCAAGTTTGATAAAAGGGAATGAACCTACGGTATCACAAAAATTATTGCAATACCTTTTCACTTCAATCTATCGATCCTCCGCTGGACATATATCTTTCCTTTTCTGAGCCAAATACCCCGGTGCTCCAATTTTCCCGTCCGGCCGTATTAGATCAACGAGTGTAGAAGCCAATCATCTGCCATTTTGACGTCTTAATTCAATGCTATCACATATCATCCCGATATACAACATTTAGAAGACAATAAATCTGTATCATTGCAACGGTCCAAACGTACGCAAACACAAAACATTTATGCGCGAAGCAGTTTGCCAAACTTTTGATGTGCAAAGATTAATATCTCCTTAGTCCGTAGAGCGGTCTCCTTGGCAGTGACGGTACCGTCCGGGCACGATAATCTTGTAAACGTCACATTAATACAGTTTTTTCTCGCTTCGCAGCTAAATTTAATACGTCAGGAAGTACCGCCCGAATCTGTTTATTCTCCGTTCTAACTTGCTTGCAAAATGTCTTCGTAAATCTATGTTTTACCATCATTCAATTGGTGATACGAGCGTCGGTGGCTCAGTGGTGTGGACTGTCACCTTCCTACCGGGAGGGCTGTGGTTCAAATCCCGACACGTACCAATGTATTTTCGAATTTTCGAAATTATATGTACGTTATCCGACGCTCATACGGTGAAGGAAAACATCGTGAGGAAACCTTCATGCATGCCTGCGAAGAGATTCGAAGGTTGTGTGTGAAGTCGTCCAATCCGCACTGGGCCCGCGTGGACGACTAAGGCCTAATCACCCTATATGGGTAGGCTCCTGCCCCTCGGTGGGGACGTTTAATGAGCTGATGATGACATGATGACAATTGGTGATACGTGGAAAAAGTTGCATCATGTGCAATGTCTAAATTAAAATTTAGTTTTCTTATTCGTTCAACTCTGACAAATAGACACTCTATTAATAGAAGTCTCCTGAAGGTGCTTCAACAGACATGGGGAAGAAATGGTGGGAACCTTCGTCTCCATTTCATTTTGGTTTACAAACTGACAAATGAAAAAACGATTCACCTGGTGGTAAGTGATGCGCCTGACCGTGACATATGCAGTGTTGAAGGAAATAGTAGGTCCTACCTAGTAACCTAGTCATTATTTCCCATCAACAATACCCTGCGCACGTCATCTAAATTGACTTTTTTTAGGTCTCTTATACCCAGTAATTTTACTAGCCGATCAGGGACACTCGTAAATAAATATCCACCGACATTCACACAGCGCCATCTACTTCTAAACTAAGCATTAGCCTGTAATATGGATACTAAACAACGGATACACATACTTTTGTACTCTTTTGTAAATGTATACATATAATATAAAACACCCAGACCAATTGAAACAGACATTTATGCACACAAATGTTTGTACTGCCCGGGGGATCAAACCCGGTACCCATGGTGTAATAGCGGACGTCTCAACCATTAAACCAGATGGGTCGTCAAAAGTACTAAGTGCGTCACTGACCTTGGAGTAACTAAAAAGGTAGGTTAAGGTAGGTAGGCTTCTATCTATTCAACATATCGCAGTCCACTGCTGGACATAGGTCTCCCCTATTTTGCGCCAGATATCCCGGTCCCGGTAGGTAGGCTTCCCGTTATCTTAATCCCTCACTACAAAACAAAGCATTTCACGCCTATCAATGTGTACATCAGTTGTTTTCTATGTAAGTTCTTGCAGTTTTTAATTACAAGAACTTGCGTTCAAGAGTTGTTGCTACCAAGAAAATGTCACGCGATATCATATTTCCAGTTCAGCAAATGCACTCACGGAAGGAGGTCGTAAATGACGGTTGCACAACCCACGGGCATTCTAAATTCATACGACCGGCGGGTTCACAGACCCGGTGCGGGTTCAATAATCGACCTGGCCGCTCTCCAAGGGGGAATCGAACCGGGTACCGACCTCCCTATTAAACATTTACGACCGATTTGGTGTAATGGTTCAGACGCACCAAGCGTTCCGGGTTCGATCCCCAGCCAGTACAATAATAAATAAATAATTATTATCCACAGACATTCACACAGCGCCATCTATCCTCAAGTGAAGCGTGAAGCCCGTATTATGGGCACTAAACAAACTTACTTATATAGATTTTTTTATGTAAATACATACATATTATACATAGAAAACACCCAGACCATTACAAACAGACATGTTCATGTACTAAAATGTTTGTACTGCCCGGGGATCGAACCCGGAACCCTTGGTGTTGCCGTCGACCTCCGACCTCTCAACCACAACACCAAATGGGTCGTCAAACTTGTGTGAATTGCATAAATATGTGTATCAGTCGTTTAGAACCAAGATACTAAAAGCTTCAAGCTTAACTTGGGGCTGTGTGAATGTAAGTGGATATTTATTATGATTATATTTTATTGTTTGTGTTCTGATAAACGGGAAACACACTTGGTAGGTTCATTCGAACTTTGTTTTATGCGCTAATTAGGGTAAAGTTATTTTGTTTGTCATAATATTGATCATCAGCCTAAAACGTCCTATTGCAGAGCACGGACTTTCCTGTACAGCATAGCTATGGACAGAAAAGGGCTTAATCTACCACACGGGCTCAATTATGATTTTTATTAGACTGTTAAATGAGTAGCAAGAACCGACTCATTAGAATGAGTATGCCCTCCGAAGCACAGAATGACCTTATTTATCAGCAAAATCAGGCAATTCAGCCAGCAGTTTCTTATCTAAATTATGAAAAATACGAATGAGGCTGAAACTAGCAGAGAAGTGTAGCAGAAAAAACGCAATGGTCAGGGACGAAAAAAGACTTGGTAACAAAAATACTGCTTTCATTTACAACCTTTGACTGCAACATATTCTATTAAATTTAGGGACCAAGTCCTTTTTCGTTCCAGGCCATGACGTTTTTTTCTGCTAGAATTTTCTGCAAGTTTCAGCCTCACTTATTACTACAGTGCCTCTGCTATGCGGTCTTCCTGTGGGATTCGAACCCCTGATTTTGCAGAATCGTATTTTTCCAATAATTAATTGTTAATGAGCAGCCAATACGTAGTTGCACGGTTCTCGTGTCGGATGTAGGGCAAGCCAGTGGGGCACGCTCAGATGCCCAGGTGGCAACCGCCAGACTATTTCAGACCACTCGTTTTGGTCTACACGATACGTGTCCGGTTGAATGACGTCGGCAACTATAAATAGATGCATGTATTACGTGTAATGCCCCCTGATTACGCTGTTTTTATGACCTATTTACACGTTCACTTACAATATACGACGACGGCCCATGTGGCGTGATGGTTGAGACGTCACCTACACCGAGGGACCTCGGATCGGGGCAGTACCAACATTTACGTGCATGTTTGTAGGTACTGGTCTGGATGTATGTGTAGTTTTCGAAAAAAAAAATGTTCATGTTGTTCATGCAGCTTGATTGTACTCTGTTTATTTAACTTGCATTTTATAAGCGAACTTCTTACCTATTTAAACATACTCAAGCCTTAGATACAGATTAAACTAACTGTAACTGACTAGAGGCACAATCAAGAAGAAACATCAACCAAAAAATATCCGAGCCCCGTGCACTACACATACTTATAGTTATATTAATAACATAAAATTATACAATAAAATTTTTAAAAGTGTACACAATCAAAAAAGCACGAGCACTACTGTCTTTATGACAAGTCAAATCTTTACGATTCGCCCGTTGCAGTCAAAAGTTGCACTCAAACAGACATTTTTCATCCTTGGCCATCGCATTTATTTTGTTAGAATGTTCTTCCAGTTTCAATCTCATCAGAGTAAAATATTTTTTTAGTTACAAAGTGTACAGGACGGTCAGGACGCTCACCTGATTGCATACGCCTGACCATGACAGAGCGGCATGATTGTGACCAACAACTGATAAACAGTTATTATTCTCCATCAATGCCGCACTGCGCCCATAAGTGTTTTGCACACAAGTGTGAAACACACGGTATTTCACGGGACGATATCTGGCACAGCGGTGGTACTAACTACTCAGTACCGAGTCTACCACCTATTAGAAAATGTTAAAAAAATAAATATTTACTGGATGTGTCATCACATCCTTGTCAATGTAGCGGAGAAACAGTGAAATCCGTCACGTAACCAGCAGTCGAGAAAAGATGTAGCCTTCAAACAGCATTCAGCTGCTTCGGTTTTCTGCAAGACCTTGGGCTGTGTTTATGGTTGCCACCCGTACTATATTATATAGTATCAAATTATATTTCAGTCAGTCTGGTGTCGTTTACTATATTGCAGCGAAAAATAATATAGTACGAAAAATACTATACTTGCATAGGCCATTTGGTTTTCGAGATTTTTAAATAAGAGCGTGGACGACTAAGGCCTAATCACCCTTATGTAGGCTCGTGCCCCTCGGTGGGGACGTTTAATGAGCTGATGATGATGGATTTACTGTAGATCATAATCGTTCAGATTTATTTATTTATTAGGGAAACAAACAATACAGTTTCACTTATATATAAAAACAAAAATTGTAAAGTTTCTACAACTTGATTCCTTAGGTTATTGAAAAAATATTAAGCTTTGTTAGCCAAAGCGAAGGTTTTAAGAAATATGACAAATAATGACAAAAAAATGTGTTCTAAATTTTTTCTTGAAATTTTCAATTTTAATTATTTTTCTGTGCTCAAAAAATAACATTACTTTATGTTAAATAGATAAAAAGTGGCAACCCTAGCCGTGTTCGCCCAATATCAATACCGTCTGGCATTCGTTCAGACATTACTTAATAACTTTTATTGTTATGTCGCGTGTTTATATTAACATTGTCAATCAATTTGAACATTTGATCAATATACTATGAGAGAAATATCAAGATATTATGCTGAAGAATTGTCAGACTTTAGTTATATGAGAAATGAGACAAAATTTAGATACCTAGTACGTTTACTTGCTGCAAACAATTATTTGAATTTACTTCATGAGAAATAAAGAAATGGGTCGATGGGGCGGAAAGGTTCTCGAGTGGCGTCCACGTAACGGAAAGCGAAGCGTAGGCCGACCCCCAACCAGATGGACGGATGATCTGGTTAAGGTGGCGGGTAGCAGATGGATGTCAACTGCAAGGGATCGGTCCGCGTGGAAATCATTAGGGGAGGCCTTCGTTCAGCAGTGGACATAATTGGGCTGTAATGACGAATGAATGACGAAATAAAGAAATACCTGACTGCATAAAAAAATCTCAAATTGCTTAGTGAAGCACTTCTTCCAAATTCATTCATACTCATAATGTAATCTCTATTGGTACTTCTGACAATATTAAGGATATTCACAAAATGAACATAACATATTATATATGTTTTTAATTTAACGCTTTGGCTTTTCATTTAAGTTATAATTTTTTTATGAAATACGTCGGCATTTATCCTGACTACTTATTAAGTATTATGGCAAAAAGAAGACTAGCAAAGAACTACTTACCATTATTGTATTTATTGTATTGAAAAAAAACAAATTTATATCTTGGCATTATTAGACCTTTATAGGTCTAACCCAAACAACATTCAAATTACACCTTTGTTGTACAACTTTAAGCATTTGTTAGTTATAATAAGTAAACTTAATTGAAAACTAGTATTTTTTTCAAATACTAATTAATGAACTAACCCAAATTTACAGCAAAGAAGGCCAGTTCCAAATCTGGGCCACATAAACGTTGGACGACAATAAACAAACATTTGACGCAATATACGCAGAAGATACGGCATCTTCCACTAAATCGTAAACATTAAAATTGATATTAAAGCTACCCCGACATGATCTGATGTGACGCGACATTAAAATACATCTCTTTACGAGATCTCCAATGTGTTTCAGTTGCACATCAAACCGGGTTAAGATGAAATCTAAAATTTCAGTGAAATAATAAAGCATCATCATCAGCTCATTAAACGTCCCCACCGAGGGGCACGAGCCTACCCGTATAGGGTGATTAGGCCTTAGTCGTCCACGCGGGCCCAGTGCGGATTGGACGACTTCACACACAACCTTCGAATCTCTTCGCAGGCGTGCATGAAGGTTTCTCACGATGTTTTCCTTCACCTTAATAGCGTCGGATAACGTACATATAATTTTCGAAAATTCGAAAATACATGGTACGTGTCGGGATTTGAACCTCAGCCCGCCCGGTAGGAAGGCGACAGTCCACACCACTGAGCCACCGACGCTCATAAACAAATATCCACGACGATAATAAAGCAAATAAACAAATATCCACTGACATTCACACAGCGCCATCTAGCCCCAAGTTAAGCGTGAAGCCTGTATTATGGGTTCTAAACAACGTATAAATATACTTATATACATTTTTTTTTTTGTAAATATATACATATTATACATAGAAAACACCCAGACCATTCCAAACAGACATGTTCATGCACACAAATGTTTGTACTGCCTGGGGATTGAACCCCGAACCCTTGGTGTAGCAGCCGACGTCTCGACCATTGCACTACGCGGGTCGACAAGTAGGAGATATATAAACCTAAATTAATCATTGTCACCACTTAAACTGCTGATTCAAATGCTGGACTAAGCTAACTTTAACCATTATCAGCCTATATATTATCCGACTGAAGGGACAAGCCTTCCCAAACAGTATAACTAAGGGAGGTTTGGGCTGTAACCCACCACATGGGACCAGTACGGACTGTTGAGTGTTAACAACTACTGTTCTAAGATTCTACCCGTTACCAACTAAGTTATTTATTTATTTATTTAATTCTTTATTGTACACTGAAACACGTGCATTCCGAAGCACGGAGGGGCTCGAGATAATATTTTTGAATGACCTATTCTTACGAACGACCATCGCATAAACTATTGCGATTTGCAACAGGGCGCACTAGCCGCTATTCTATTGATCCATAATTGAACACTTCATACTTTTCAGTGTTAGCCGGTGGGCATAATTTCTTTCATTGTTCTGCAGAATACACTTCCAGCATAGTAGAAACAAGCACTAGGAGATTATAGTTGACAAGTCCCCGAATGGTATAGTATTTATGCCAAATCACAACCAGAGGTTTGAGGCTAACTAAATGCAACACTGCATCTGAATTCAAACGTAATGTGTATTTGTTAATTAAGACGTGCAGTTGAGCATTTAAATAATCCAAAAACCTTGCCCACTGTAACAAAATAAAGCTGGAAAGATGACTTTAATAGAAAATCAGCTAAACCGCAACGTCTTCCAACTCAGATTTTTATCAATGAAGTACTATTTCAAAATGAAAAAACCGGCTAAGTGCGAGTCGGACTCGCGCACCGAGGGTTCCGTACAAACCTGCAAGGTTTACAAAGTTCGTTCATTACGACAATCGAGTCATAACTATGGTATAACTTTATAGCTCTACGCGTTCATGAGGAAAAAAGTAATAAGTTTATATTTATTAAAAAATAAATATATATTTTGTAATGTAACTAAAAATTTAAGGTTTTCGGAATTTTTCCTTTATGTGTGCTATAAAACGTTGCTTCATGCCAAATTTCAAGATTCTAGGTCGACTGGAAGTACCCTTTAGGTTTTGATTCCCTTGCGAGTACTTGCGAGTTTCAAAATATGCAGCTTAAATTGCTGTTTCTTTTGATTGCGTTGACATAGAAGTTTGATTTTGTTACAGCTTAAAGGACTTAAAGCTTAAAGGATTATAGACCTGAGTATTTGGTATAAATTTCAATTTAATACCTCTACGCGTTTATGAGGAAATGGGTAGTAAGTTTAAAATTATTAAAAAAATATATATTATGTGATGTAAGTAAAAATTTATGGTTTTCGTAATTTTTCCTTATCTATGCTATAAGACGTTGCTTCGTACCAAATTTCAAGATTCTGAGTTCACGGGAAGCACCCTGTAGGTTTTGATTCCCTTGCAAGTGTCGAAAATTTGCGGCATAAACGGCTGTATCTTTTGATTGCGTTGGCTTAGAAGTTTGATTTTTTCACAGCTTCAAGGGACAGTAGACCTGAGTAATTGATATAAATTTCAGCTTCATACCTCCACGCGTTCCTGAGAAAAAGGGTCTTGACAGACGGACGGACGGACGGACAGACGGACAACAAAGTGATCCTATAAGGGTTCCGTTTTTTTCCTTTTGAGGTACGGAACCCTAAAAACAATGCAACATAATATAAACATAAATTTTTCTTTTGTGTTCAAACATAACACGTACAAAACAAACTTACTAAACAAAAAAGAAAGAATGCATGGTATTCTGAGAATGCTAAAACAGGAAAATCTAAATGAAGATGTAAATTACATGTTGGTCATAAATCTGCCATTTAAGGATCAAGAATTATTTTACCACTTATTCTTTTATACTCTTATCCATATTTTGTTTCCGTGAATACATCTTAAAAGCAGTTATAGTTAACTAATTACCAGTCAATTGGTAGAGCGTCGGTGGCTCAATGGTGTGGTCTGTCGCCTTCCTACCGGGAGGGCTGAGGTTCAAATACCGACACGTACCAATGTGTTTTCGAATTTTCGAAAATATATGTACGTTATCCGATGCTCTTACGGTGAAGGAAAACATCGTGAGGAAACTTTCATGCACGCCTGCGAAGAGATTCAAAGGTTGTGTGTGAAGTCGTCCAATCCGCACTGGGCCCGCGTAGACGACTATGGCCTAATCACCCTATACGGGTAGGCTCGTGCCCCTCGGTGGGGACATTTAATGAGCTGATGATGATGGTAAACAATGGTATAGGTTCCATTGGCTACCAGTGGATACCAAGGTATAATTACACAACATACCTATAACCAGTCTAATTATCTCCACTACCAGTTTTGTTACTTAGAACACGTCTATATTTATAACGACATAACAAAGAATGTTTTTTATCTTAAAAGTTATTGGCCGAAACAATTTCTTTGTTCTGAATCAAAGAAAAAGTGATGTTGTCATGCTTCCCATTGTTTTGCCAAATTAAATTGAAATATAGAGCAATTTATTTTACGTTTTATTTTATTTCCACAAGTTCAAAATTTTTATAACGCCGCTTTTAGATCATTCTCTTAGTCAAATACTTTTACGAAGGTTCTAAAAGTTTTGACCCAAATAAAAGCCCACCTAGGTGTAAAGAGGGCATTATCTACATTATACTTTTTGAAAGCCATTTACCAACAGCTTTAATAATGATTAATCTATTTTAAAGAATTTATGTATCTAAACAGATTTTGCATCGATATATGTATTATTCATATTTTTTTCTGCGAAATACACGCGAAAGCTTTACCAACATAGGACCTAAGCACGCACCTTGCGCAGTCCGGCGTTTTCATACTTTGACTTGAGCTTTGCGGCCGTCGCCCGGGCATCCGACCTGACCGTGTCGGTGGTACTTGTTGCCGTCGTCGTGGTAGTCCTGAACGACAAGGTCGTCGAGAAAGACGATGAGAACGAGGACCCGAGACCCAGGCCCAGGGTGGTGCGATACCGGCGGCGATACATGGCTATACAACCTCAGACACGTGCACACGCGACGGACGTTGGGGCGCAACTGAAGGAAAGCTGCGTAGGCGCAACACCAACCCGGAAAAGCGGTCGCGATTTATTATAGCCCACGAAAGCTGCTAGACGAATGTGCTCGCGAATTTCCAACTAGTAAAAGTTCAGTGATTTATTCGCCGGGGGATCGAACGCGATACAATCGCGCGTTTATTTCTGGCAACAGACGCTGGGTGCAACGGCTCGATAGATTTCAAATTTCAATTACTTGGACGCATAAGATCGGAAGCAATTGATGTCTTAAAATAACACGATTTATTATAACACCAAAATAGTAAATTATCGATTTCTTTTGAAAAAGTTTCGGAACTTTTCTTAATAAGTTTGCTCTATTCTCATTGAATGCTAATCATTATCAGTTTATAACGTCCTACTTGCTAGGCACAGGCTGTCTTGCACTGCATAGAGCACGCGGGCCCATGGCTGATTGGTGGGTGTTAAAATGTACTACACTAAAATAGGACTTCGAAACATCATATCTTTTGTTAGACAATTAGGCTCGAAATGTCCTCACTGCAATCCTCATGCAAAAGACAGCACAGCGATTTTCATTCTGCGGTTTTCCCGTGGGATATGAACGCACGACTCGCGGATCACACATCGACCTAAACGCTAACACTGCTAGACAACAAAGGCGGTAAGGCACAAAGTATAAATAAATATCCACTGACATTCACACAGCGCCATCTAGTCTCAATTTAAGCGAGGAACTTGTATTGCGGGTATTAAAAAACGGACAAACATACTTATATATATTTTTTTGTAAATACATACTCATACATGAAATTAACACCCAGACCAAAACAAAGAGATATATTCATGCACACAAATGTTTATACTGCTCGGGGACTGAACCCAGATCCCTGGGTGTAGTAGCCAACATCTCAACCATAAAACCACATGGGTCGTCAACTACCAGCATTTCGTCCAGAACTCAAGACTCAGACTTATATAATATAATAGATTGACATTCACACAGCGCCATCTAGCCCCAAGA
>PQWD01008687.1:103255-159961 GCA_019425675.1 Leucinodes orbonalis
AAAACGGTCCACGTGTTTCGTTTTTTTTAATTTTATGGTTCCTTACATTTAATTAATTCCTTTAATTAATCGACACTGGATATCCTCATTATCAGCTCATTATACGTTCGCACCAAGAGGCACAAGTCTCCTACCGTAATAAGTAGTACTCTCGGTGAGGTAGGAGTCCTATCACTATAGTATTTATAGGCTTTAGTTGTGCACGGCAGGTCCAGTGCGGATTGGCCGACTTCACTCACAACCTGGCGTCCCTTTCGCAGAACGTCCCCTTTTTATCAACAAAATAATTACTTCTGCTAATACATTTTGCTTGAAATATTATATCAAAATCAAAAAAATGATTGACAGGGCCTTTTTTTTTCATCGCCTGATACTGAATCAGCATGACAGGTCATCACTGGAATTTTCTAATCATTAGTAAAATCTTGCACAATTTAATTATTATTAGAAGATCGCACTGGGCCGCTCCCATGGATCTCACCCGGTGGGTTAGACCGCCTTGAAGGCCTGCGTCGCAACAATACAAGTTATCGGCCTATCACCAACGAGCTAAATCTCGTTAAGTTTATCTGTATTCTTTATGAGAAGTCCGCTAAAGGAGTTACCAATTCGACGCCCGTATCTCTCTACAAGGAGATTACTCTTTGTAAGGAGACGAAAAATATCCGTTTTAAACTGAGGAAGAGGGTTTTCAACATACCGCATTTTTTAAATAATTGAATTAGGCTTACTGAATAATCAACGCCGTTGGGGCCGTGTTGAAGCAGACGAGTTCGGGAGACGTAGGAGAATAATCATTATAATTTAATGGCTATAATTTCTAAACGTTTAATTTGTCAATTTTGACATTGACGCAATAAACGTCCGTCATCACATCAATATGTATACTATAGTGAATCAGCTAAGAAATCTGTGCTTGTTTTGATATTTTACAGTTTATTCAAAGAAGATTTTGTAAGATAACTAAATATTAATTGAGTTTTACTTTCACATCTAAAAGATGAATAATCCTGCAATGAATTCGGCAACTGTGAGTAGTCCACTCAACAATATTGTCAACATTACTTTTAACAGAAGCATTTTCAGCCTTTTATGCGCTCTAATTAGCGATAAATAGGTTTATATTAAATTAAATTAATACTACATATCGACGAAGTTGTAATAGTTATGCATTGGCAAGCATGTACCAGTAACCAAGTGCTATTGATATCGTTCATAATAAAATGTTATACATCATAAACATGTCATAAACTAACTAATACCATGAAAATACTTTAAAACACTTTTTGTTACGTATTTCTAATAATGAATATCTTCATAACTTACAAATAAGGTTTAATTTTAACGGAACAGTAACTTGTAAATTATTATTTAAAAAAATAAAAATAAAAAATAGGTTTTATTTGCAATAACACATGAACATCTTAAACTAATGGTCAGAATTCCCTTTTAAGCTAAGTTAGCCTGTACTAGGGAATACTGCTCTTCCTTAACATAGTTTATCTTGTTACATTATTGAAACAGTAGAAATAATTTAAGTTTTAATGAAGACTTAAAGGACAGATACTAATACTAGTAGTAACAATAATTAATAATAACAAACAAAAAATAAAAGACAATTAAACTAATTAAATAATAAGTATGTGTCGGAGAATGTATGCCAGTATTAGGTATCTTACTTTATGCTCTGCTCAGTAATAGCTCAATATTATGGTACAATTGTGATTTAAGCCACTCCACTATATATTTTTTGCACTCATAATACTGCTTATCATATATTTATATTGTAGAAATGTGGTAATGTTTGTTATATAAAATATGATTGTAACAAACCTTGAAACCTTTGAATATCTATATTGATAAGGATCATTATTGATATTTAATAACTAAAAATGACATAAAATTTTTTTAGTTCATGCTTAACATTTTTATTGTTTTTAATATATTTCATCATAATCATCATCAGCTCATTAAACATCCCCACCGAGGGGCACGAGCCTACCCGTATAGGGTGATTAGGCCTTAGTCATTCACGCGGGCCCAGTGCGGATTGGACGACTTCACACACAACCTTCGAATCTCTTCGCAGGCGTGCATGAAGGTTTCCTCACGATGTTTTCCTTCACCATAAGAGCGTCGGATAACATACATATATTTTCGAAAATTCGAAAACACATTGGTACGTTTCGGGATTTGAACCTCAGCCCTCCCGGTAGGAAGGCGACAGTCCACACCATTGAGCCACCGACGCTTTTCATAAATTTAATATATTTATTACTAATAAATTATTTTTGCTCATTTCATAGTATGAAATGTTAGAAAATATTTAGTTAGTATAAAGTTTTTCAGAATGCTAATATTATTTCAACTGCTAAATAATCTTACAAAAAGTTTAAGGATTGAAAATAAACTAGAATAATTTGACATGGTACTGTTAAGCTATTCATTCCATGCACCACCAAGAAATGATGTTTATTTTTTATTGTCATTGTAACAAAATACAAACCATTCAGTTACTATAATGTCCAGTTATCTTATTCTAAGTGTTAAATTTGCATTTCGATTACATTACAATAGAGCACAACTTTCAAATAAAGTATTTAAAAGACTCTTGAAAATTTTGTGTCTATTTATAATTTGGAAAAGAGTAAACAAATATCTTCATCTTGTCTGGTAGTTTTTGAAAATGAGACCAAGCTCTAGTGACATATATCAAGATTCTTACATTTACAAATACTAATGAAAACATTATACTTTTCACATATTATTCCTAGCCAGATCTATATAAAAACGGCATTGTCTGTGGCCTGATTTTGACAAACACCTCAATGAAACTAGGCTCAATTTAACAGAGTCAATTGTAGAATGAATCATTTTATATTTTAACATGTTCCCTGATAGGAAATTAAATATTTCCCTTTATACTTGATTGTTATTACATTTGTATGTATGGTTTTCTGTCTTAGAATGTGTTAAATACTTATTTGTAGGTTTAGCATTTGTTAGTAAATGGATTTTTTATTAGAAAATTTTTTTTTTTGTAGAATCCAATTTAAATCTATACAAAATGTAGTTTAAATAATGCTAAGCTTGAATGTTTATTTGCAAATAGGTTTATCCATAGAAATTGACCCATTCATAGTAATTAGGAACAAGTCATGTTGCTTGTAACATTGTGTTATTTTGCGTGTTGCTTTGCACGGCTTTTGCTGACGTAGACCCAACGCTACTTACAGCCGGGTGTGCCCCAGGTGCCGTTGCTGGACGACGATACGCTGGCTTTCGGGGAAGAGGACAATGTCAATAAACAGTTTGTGTAAGTACCTTGGCAAGCATTCCTTGGAAGTGCTTGGCAACTTTTTGAAAGAGAGGCAAATGAGTACTGGTTTTACCCTTTCTTCCTTTTTTTTATTGGTTGAGCATGGCAGTCCATTGCTAGATATAATTCTGCCTTAGTTATTGCCAGACATCCTTGACCACTGAGATCTATTGTTATTTGCTCTAAATTACTGAGTTTTTACCTTCCTCTTTTTATGTTGTGTTGGTATAGGCACATTATGTGTATAGGCCTTAGAAGTCCACGCAGGCACAGTGCGGATTGCCGACTTCACGCACAACCTTTGAATTTCTTCGTAGGCGTGCGCAGGTTTCCTCACGATGTTTTCCTTCACCATAAGAGCGTCGGGTTAACGTACATATAATTTCGAATAAACATTGGTACGTGTCGGGATTTGAACCTACACCCTCCAGATCGGAAGGCAAGAGTCAACACCAATGAGCCACCGACGCTATACACCTTGCAAATCATGCAATATCCCAATTTATACACCAGAACCCTCTATATGAGGTAAAAGCCTTTTCCAGAGACTGCCACGCAACGAATTTCACAATATCGTCTGACCAGCGCGCCATTGGTCGACCTCTCTTCCTCATTCCTACTGGACCCTTCCAGGTTGTTATCCGGAATGTCCACCTCTTGTCTTGAAGTCTGGCAATGTGATCTGCCCATTTCCACTTCAGTTTTTAGGCCTGGCTGAGTGCATCTATTACTTTTATTTCTTTTTTTCTAATTTGGGACTGATTTATCTTGCTTTTTCTTTTACCCAAAAAAATATTTATTTCATTAAAAACCATAAATATACCTACTCGACAAGCTCAAATTTCACATCATTTAATAATTGTTTTTCTACTGGTAGCTAAAAGGTTGACATGTCTAGTTACATGACCAGTTTCGAATATGTATCATAATGGCCACGACCTGATCTTCAGGCATCCCTACATCGTGTTCTTCCACTTGGTGTTCCGTTGCTCTGCCATCGTGGTCTACATGCTGTGCGGTTGGTACTCCGACTCGTTCATTGCGAGCTTCGTTATGGTGGTACTGCTGCTATCAGCTGATTTCTGGACAGTGAAGAACATTACAGGTAAAGAAAATTGTCTGATAATAAGGCTGAGAGCCATCTGCGCTCGCCACTTGCCCGGTGAAGCTGTAAAGGCCATCTGCGGCCAACAGCAGTAGTCAGTTCGAAAAAAAAAATGTCTGATAGTTTGGTAATTTTTGTAGAAAAAACTATGTGTGATATTTCTGATTTTGCTGTCTTAGCGATATTTTGCCTTTTATTTAGCATCGAATTTTATTTATTTAAATTCAAGTTCAAATGTGCGATTTCTGATACTTAAAATGATGTATCAATTATTAGACTTGAAGTCCAGAAAATAATGTGAATAAGTAGGACCTTGTATCATAGCAATATAATATATTTAATTGGTTATTGTTGATGCCTAGAAATGCTAATTCTATAGTTTTCAGGAGACTGGCCCAAATATGTCACAGTGTCATTTATATTATTATTATATAATTTATTTTTAGCACCTTATTGTTAGATAGCCATCCTTTAGAGTGCCCTAAATGTTTCAGGTCGTCTGCTGGTGGGATTACGGTGGTGGAACTACGTCGATGACGACGGCAAGTCGCACTGGGTGTTCGAAACTAAGCAGGTATGAGAAGCACTGTTTGTCGTTAAAATAGGTACTTATTTTTTCTAATGAACTAGATTAGGTTTTTGACGAAGATGATCATGCTATCTAGGAAGTGCCCGTTCACTATTGCCTTGAAGGTGCCCAGATCATAGTGATTGGAGAACATGAAGGCACAGAGTTCCTCTCCTAAGCCGTACGCATTATAAATGTTCAACCAAAACGATTCATTATCAGCTCATTAAACGTCCTCACCGAGGGGGCACGAGCTTACCCGAATAGGGTGTTTAGGCCTTAGTCGTCCACGCGAGCCCAGTGCGGATTGGACGACGCACAACCTTTGAATCTCTTCGCAGGCGTGCGCAGGTTTCCTCAAGATGTTTTCCTTCACCGTATTTTGTACAAATAATGCAGTATTTTGTACAAGAACAACAGCAGAAAGCAGCTCAGCTTATGCTCATCTGCGACCGGGAATCTCAGACAGCGCTGATTTACAGCCATACCCTTTTTCTCTTCAGGTGTTAAACGAGAAACAGGTCATGAGGGGCTACATTATTTAAATATTTAATCATATAAACATCTAAAAAAAACACTAAAGTATGATAAAAAATAATAATCAAAATTTTTAATTGTGAAATGATATTCGTGTTCATTATGATATAAGAGCGTCGGTGGCTCAATGGTGTGGACCACAGATTTCCCAATACAGGAGATGGGGCAAGCCGCGTTTTAAGTGCGACAACTGTAAGCTCAACGAGCATACCCTGGTTACCAGTTTACGCTCCGTGAGACAAGTCAAGACGCACGAATATTAGAAGAAATTACCGTTTTTTTCCAAAATGCCATCCTGTGCAATTGTAACATGCCATCATCGCAATGAATCAGTAAATTTACCAAGAAATATAATTACTGTTCACAGGTAAGAACCGAAAAGAAATTGCGACACTGGGACTGCCTATAAACTTGGCGGCTTGTCCAGTCTAATGTATATTCTGATGTCTGTGGTGTGGACTGTCGCCCTCCTACCGGGGAGGGCTGAGGTTCAAAACCCGCCACGTACCAATGTGTTTACGAATTTTCGAAAAATATATGTACGTTATCCGACGTTCTTGCGGTGAAGGAAAATATCGTGAGGAAACTGCGCACGCCTACGAAGAGATTCAAAGGTTGTGCGTGAAGTCGTCCAATCCGCACTGGGCCTGCGTGGACGACTAAGGCCTAATCACCCTATACGGCTGAGCTGATGATGATGATATTGTCAACAGAGCCGCGTGAACCCCAACGAGAGCCGGCTGTTCTGGATGGGGCTGGTGCTGTGCCCGCTCATCTGGTGCGGATTCTTCATTATATGCCTCTTCGGGCTCAAGTTCGAGTGGATGGTGAGCTCGCTCATGTTTACACTGTTTACATAAGATACAAATCACCCGCAGTATAGGGATCCTCGGAGTTCACATAACGAGCAGTGTCCAGTTTCGATGTCACTAAGTTCATCATTTTTCATCATTACAACCTAGAACGTCCACTGCTGAACGAAGGTTTCCCCTAATAATTTCCACGCGGACCGATCCCTTGCAGTTGACATCCATCTGCTACCCACCATCTTAACCAGGTCCAGGTCATCAGTCCATCTGGGTGGGGGTCGGCCTACGCTTCGTTTTCCGGTAGGCGGCCGCCACTCGAGAACCTTGTACGCCCCATCGGCCATCGGTTTCACTCAATATGTACCCTGTCCACTGCCACTTCGACTTGCTTATCCTGCGGGCTATGTCAGTCACTCTAGTTCTCCTACGGATATCCGTATTCCGAATCTTATCGCGTAGGGAAACACCTAACATAGCCCTCTCCATAACACGTTGAGCAACCTTGAGCATATTTAAGAGGCCCTTAGTAAGCGACCACGGTTCACTTCAGTATGTCACTAAGTTGATAAGGTCAAATTGGCCTCTAAGAAGCTTGGGGTGCTCTATTGGGCACACTAAGCCACCGCTTGCAACTTTCTGAGGCGCAAGTGCGACCCCACATGGAATATTGCTCACCCCTTTGGGCGGGAGCAAATGTTTGTACTGCCCGGGAATCGAACCCGGAAGCCTTGATGTTGCAGTCGACGTCTCAACCGGAACACCAAATGGGTCGTCAAAATAATAATAAATAAATAAATATCCATTGACATTCACACATCGCCATCTAGCCTCGAGTTAAGCGTGAAGCTTGTATTACAGGTACTAAACAACGGATAAACACACTTATATACATACATTTTTGTAAAAACATGCATATTATACATAGGAAACACCCAGACCATTACAAACAGACATCATCACGCACACAAATGTTAGTACTGCCCGGGGATCGAACCCGGAACCCTTGTTGTTGCAGTTGACGTCTCAACACCAACAAATGGGTCTATTTTATCTGTTCCAGTTGCTAGTGTTGATCGCGTTGACCCTGAACGGCGCTAACTTATACGGGTACATCAAATGCAAGTTCGGTGCTAAAGAGAACCTGAAGTCAGCCACCACAGAGTTCGTGAAGCGCCAGCTGTTCCAGAACGCCACCAGCTTCGTGTTCAACTCGCCGGCACCGCCCACTGCTGGGAACGCTCCTGTTATATAGACTAATATTAAACTTAAGCCCATGGGCGGATCCAGGTTAGGCGCCAGGAGGGGGTCACATAGTAGTAGTCAAGTTAAGAACTTATAAGGTATTTTGTTAATGTACGTTAGTATAGTACTTAACAATAGCTCGGGGGGGTCATGACCCCCATGACCCTCCCCCTGGATCCGCCGTTGCTTAAGCCTGTATTCTAAAACGAGACTCAACGTTGATTTTTCCTAAATTGAGTTAGAATAGCGCTATAAGCGATAAACCGAAACATCTTTTCTAACTTTATTTAAGTAAAATGCTTGAGTCTCTTTTAAAATACCGGATTTAGACTAATAGACTTAAGTTCTACATTTATTTAAGCGGAGGACCGGGATATCTGGCGCAAAATGGGGGAGACCTACGTCCAGCAGTGGACTGCGATAGGTTGAAGAGACATATATCTATGTAACACTTGATGACGACCCATGTGGTGTAGTGGTCAAGACGTCGGCTACGACACCAAGGATTCCGGGTTCGGTCCCGTGCATTATATTTGTATGTATTATGTATTTTTATGTAAACACTTACACGCATATCCTATATAGATTTTTTTATGTATATGAAAAATACATAAAAAAATTACATTTCAATATAATATAAAATATGATTGGATGATTCCTTTATAGTTGATTTAATGAATGGAATGAATGAAGTGTCTGCTATGTTCAATATTAAATTAGAAATATTTTATTTATAGGTCCAAAATGATCACTTAAAATAAATATAATGGAGTCAAGCATTACTGTTTTACTTTTTTAAATTAAAA
Source organism: Leucinodes orbonalis (assembly GCA_019425675.1). Classification (NCBI taxonomy): domain Eukaryota; kingdom Metazoa; phylum Arthropoda; class Insecta; order Lepidoptera; family Crambidae; genus Leucinodes; species Leucinodes orbonalis. The sequence continues at coordinate 111,642 of PQWD01008687.1, forward strand.
TTGTTTAGTATTGTTCTTTGGTATTTTTTTTATTCATGATGGGCTTGCTCTTGAGCACAGACTAGCCTAATGGAAGAGACGTGCTCTAAGATGGAGCGAGCTCTAAGATGGAGTTCACTCGTTTTTTGAATGCCACGAGGTTGTATGTGGCATGAATGCTTTTTTAAGCCTAAATTAAATAAATGGATTTGAATTTCACTTACAATTTAAATGTAATTTGAAACTATATAATTGCATTTTTTAAATACATACATAAGGATCAATTGTATATAAGTATAATATTAAAAAAAATCAACAAGGTTTAAATTGGTAAAGTAGAAACAGTGAACGGAAAGCTAAAAACATTTATGAATTTTTAATATATATTTAAATTCAGTAGATATACATATATTATTATTATAACTGAGAATTCTATTATATTTCGATTCAGAGAAGTTAAAATGTCTAAATGTCCTTTCTAGAAAGGTGCGTACCATAGTCCACGTAGCATAGTTTTATTTATAACATAAAATAATTTTTCTTTACTTATATTTAAGTATTTATAGACTCATACATACATTCCTATGAGAATAAACTGGAGTATTTATTATATATAATTTTCAGAGTTTGGTATATTTTTTGTACAAGGCTTCCTTTCTTTTCATGTTCATGTGATGATTTAATTGTATATGGAGGACGATTGAATATGTGTTGTAGAGCAAAGATGAAACTTGTTAATTAAATATGTAAATAAATGTATAAAAGTAATCTTTGGTTTGAATTTATTATGAAAATCCTTTAAATGTACTCGTCTAAAAACACATCCTCTGTACATTTTGAAATGTTGCGTTTTAACCCTCACATATTTGTTGGTAATTTTAAATTATTCGTAATAATATACATGCATGTTCACTGCTCATGTTGGCTATTAATATTTTGTTCAAATACAGGTTCCTCAACATGACCGCAAAAAAAAAACAATAAATTGAAAACACTGAAACTAAAATAATCTGTTTTCCTTTATTTTACTTAAATTTTAATAAACTTTTATTGCACATAAAACACATAAATGAATATAAAGGCAGAACAAAAAGAGTAAGTACCAACAAGGCGGTTGCTAATGAGCAATTTCCTCCAGCCAACCTTCAACTTCTCGTTATTAAGAGGATAATTTTTAATAACGAGAAATTGGTATGTGCAAAAGTTAGGAACATAAAATAATGTACAGAGTAATTCATTAGACTAAAACATAATAAATAATGTAGTTACACGTACAAACAAACATACGCGCTCTCACACATTACCTCCGCATACACCATTCATAAAATATAAACAATATATACATATACATAGAAAAAAATATGATTTTGTCCCATTGGTGTCGAGACCATTGGTCCGTGGGATCCTAGTGCTTTGAGGCTTCTCAAGGAAATTTCGAAAAGATTAATCGACATCACAGGTGACCAAAGATCTGGCAGCAACCTTGGACAAAGAATCAGTAAACAGGGGTAATGGTGCCAGTATTTTCGGAACCTTGCTGAAAGGGACGTCTTTTATTTATTTATTACATTATTTATTGCACTCTACACAAAAAAAGTAACATTAATAATATATATATTTTTTACCAATTACAATGGGCGGCCTTATCGCACATGGCAATTTCTTCCAGGCAACCTTGGGATGGAGAAAAGAAATTAGTTTAAAAGGGGCATTTTGGTGCAACTAAAAAAAAACCTAACAAACTTTAACATAAATAAATAATAATATAAATACATAATAAATTATATTTTTTAATTTCAATTATTTATTTTAAAGTGTTTAGGTTGTAATATATTTTAGTTAGATTTTAAATTGTTATTTTAACATAGAAAAAAATATCTATGATATAAAGAATTATACATATAATTAACTTAAGTAGGTATTATAAAACTGTTTAAAAAATATTCAGTGCCAAGTATTATTTCTATCACATAGTAGAAAGAAAGAAAGAAGTGTTACGAGGGAATAAGGACCAGGAAATACGATTTAATTTATTAAAATTAAGCTTTGTTGTAGATGAAAATAGGGCCGTAAACAGACAAACCGATTATTTTTATCGAGTTACAAATATATATACGGTTTGAATCAATACTTAATTTGATGTTTTTGGTAGGTAATGTAATCGAATTTAATCATTTTAGAATCAACGACTTTCCGATATTCAGTTGCTAAAAATATGCTCCAGGTGAGGCTCGAACTCACAACCCCGGCATTACTCACACGCTTACTGTCTTATAAGTACCGTGCGCTAACCAATTGCGCCACTGGAGCTGTGAGACTCGACATCGAAATAACAAGTTGTTTGTACCCCACCACTGTAGTCAAATGACGTTCTTTTTGTGATAACAACTGTCAAAATCTTTCGATAATTTGCCACAAATGTAACTCTCGGAAAGTTATTAGAAATTTTAAGAGTTCGGTTGAGAAAATTAACAGACTTTATTACCTTAAATTACTTAAAAAGTAAGTGATTATATATTGGTTGACATAAAGTGAAAAATATAAACAAAATGGAAACGTCATCTGTGATGTGTTGTGATTTCACATAACATTAATTCTGTTCAGAGATATATCTAACGTGTTAAATAACGCAGTGTTTGTTGTGACAATACTTTTTTCTAATGTGACCGCAAAATGAATTGGTTCGATGCGTCAGGCCTGACGAGCTTAGCCAAGACAGCCTTGAAGGAGGCCCAGAAAACGATTGACAAAGCACTGGATATTCAGGATGAGAGCGGTGAGGAGCAGGACTCCGAGGTCCCAACCACATCACAGGTCAAACCTTCGTCCAGTACCAGCGGCACGCCTCAACATGACAACGCTGATTTCTTTTCCTCGTGGGGTCTTACAGTCAGTGCAGAGATTCCCAAAGATGAGCCAATCAAAGATCAACCCGTAGTTACCGAGAGTCCCACAAAGTCTAGTTCACAGAGTCTCTGGGGCTCGTTTGCGGGGTCATTCTTTGAACAACCCAAAACTGATGGCTCAGCTATAATCCAGCACCAAAAGCTAAGTCTATGAATGTTATATCTGATTCAAAATACGGTAGTCAGGATGATCTCTTTTCAAAAAGTCAACTTGTGATGTCAGACAACAATGAAATATTGGATTCCAAAATGGGTAAAAGTTTGATTGATGATTTTACAAAGAGTGATGATCGCAGAGGGTCATCCCGTTCAAATAGACTGTCACTAGTATCCAGCATGAATAGTTCTGATTCTGTGGAAGTGTTATCACACAGTTTGAAAACAACTCCTGATTCTGAGGCTGCTTCTGGACAGTCCATGTCCCATAGCAGTAGTGTTGGACAAAAATTGAATTCTGATTCTGTAGAAATATTGCCTGATAGCCTTGTCAGTCCAAGTTCTATTGAGTGCCTCGGTTTTGACAGTTCATCTAGTGATAAAAATAGCAGCCCATCATCCACAAACCTTTCCCCTGGAGACATTAGTGATAAGAAGTCTACTCCAGTTGGAGATAGGACAGAAAGAGCTGATACTGCTGACAGTGTTAGCCTTGTAGTAGATGATGATGAGGACACCATGTCCTACAATTCTATATCAGAGTGTACAGCACCAACAGTTTTGGACACCGATGAAAAATCAGTTAGCCCATTCCCAAAAACATTTCGGAGTGAACGGAAAATTCCGGAAAAGGATTTCATACATTTAGAACAGTCAGTCCTACCTCAAAGAATGCAAATTAGTGAAAACTCTTCAAATGATGGCTCCTGGTCTGATCGCACACTAAATGCTGATAATGATAGTTTAAATTTAGAGATCCCTGTAGAGGAACCAAAGAAAGAAATTGAACAGGAAGATATTTTCATTGAGAAACTCAGTGATTCATCATCATTTTACGATGTAAATGTGTCCGGGGAAATTTTAAGATCAGAGAGTTCAGCCTTTGTTAACATTGAGAAACAGCAGTGCAGTGAACCTGACAGTGAGTCTTCGCAAAAAGAGGGCAGCATAAAAGAGAGAACATCACCCTTAAGTTCTGATAGCAAAAGTGATTTAGTTAAGATTGGCTCTGACAGGACTTCTGGGCACACATCTGGTGATGAACTTGAGACTGCGACTTCGTCAGATATTGAGATAATACCAAGTCCAAATGGTGATAATGGCCATGGATTTAGCCGCAGTAGCCCTGCTAAGTATGGATTCAAACAGGGAAAGTTTGATGGCACAACATCACCTAATTTGGTAGATTTGGTTTTAGGCAAGTCTTTAGCAACGAAAATACGTGGTCACAACCGAGAGCTTTCAGAGGCTTCCATCCAAAGCAACACAAGTGATGAAAGCCAAGGATCAGAAAATGAGAGATTGATGCGGCGACTTTGTGAAATGGCAGAGATCCTGGAGGCTAGAGAAAACAGGTAATTCGTCAAATAAATAGTAGCCATTTGGTACATGCATAAGTTCTTATCACAGAGTAATTAGCACACAGTGTTTTGTTGCATTATCATAGGTATTTACAATTTAATGTTTGTTATATTATTCATGCATTTGATAACAGTAACAACACTTTGTCATTTCAGTTGTTCTGCTAATATGACAAAATTATAATTTACTGTTTCACTAATAGTTTTTCAATTCTGATTGTTGTCAATTATATCATGTTAATGTACACTTCTCAGGCAATCAGATGATTCAGCCTGCTATGTTGTAATCAAAGTAAGGGAAAATTTGCACAAAGCTTTGTTTCCCCACGGTATTCGAACCCACGGCCTTCGGGCTACGCAACGGAACGCTTTGCTTACTGGACCAGAGTCCGGTCTTATTACTAATGAACCAAAATAAAATAGGTGTACTTTATGTTATGTTGTTCCCTGAGAGAGTTTTTGCAGTAATGTAAGAAGAAATGAGTCCATAATCTGAATGATTAAAATGAAATTCTTTTTGATTGATATCAAATGTGGTGTAATTGTTGGGAGTCAGCTACTATACCAAAGGCTCTATATTCGAACAATATGCAGGATTAACATTTTTTTTTAATGAACATGTCTGTTTGTATTAAACTAGTTTTTATATTAATTGTTGCAAATAAAAATAAACTTACTAAAATAACTAAATAAAAATTATAATTAAATAATTAATATCCACTTACATTCACACAGCGCCATCTAGCCCAAGTTAAGCGTGAAGCCTGTATTATGGGTACTAACAATGGATAAACGTACTTATAAAACATTTTTTTTGTATAATACATATAATTATACATAGAAAACACCCAGACCATTACAAACAGACATGTTCATGCACACAAATGTTTGTACTGCGCAGGGATCGAACCCGGAACCCTTGATGTGGCAGTGGTCGTCTCAACCGCAACACCAAATGGGTCATAATTGTATATAATATATTTATACCTGCGCCTGCCCCCCATTATTGCCAATGAGGGGACAGGCGCAGGTCAGTGTCGATGGAAGAAAATGACCACCTATTATTGTTTTCCTTTAACACTGCATCTGCCATGGTCAGGCGCATCACCTTTCACCAGGTGAGCGTCCTGTTCACTTATGTATGACATAAAAAAAATTGCAGGCTCATGGAGGTGAGTCGAAGCAATGCGGAATTGGCCGAAAACAACGCGGAGCTGAAGAGCCAATTGGATGCGATGATGGCGAAGCACGAGGGTGGTGATATCACCACAATCACGGAGGACTACACGCAGAGGATGTCGGCGCTCGAGAAGAAGTTTCCAGCAGGCTATACGCGAGAAGGTACTGTCGAATAGTTCACAGAAGATTATTAGATGTGGTAGAGCTGGTAGATTAGTGATCATATTCTTTATTCTGGTTTCAAACTCTGTGGTCTGTTGAAACATCTTCAGGAGACTTAAAGTATACTCTTTTGTGTCCCGGTTTGCCACAGTTGAGTGCTTATGAACTAATCTTGAATGAATTTTTTTACAAATAAGTATTGATAGTCTTCTTTTTAAATGTCAGTATGAAGTAAATTGTAATGTATATACTAAAATTATGTGTAGAGCGTCGGTGGCTCAATGGTGTGGACTGTCGCCCTCCTACCGGGAGGGCGGAGGTTCAAATCCCGCCACGTACCAATGTGTTTTCGAATTTTCGAAAAATATATGTACGTTATCCGACGCTCTTACGGTGAAGGAAAACATCGTGAGGAAACCTGCGCACGCCTGCGAAGAAATTCAAAGGTTGTGCGTGAAGTCGTCCAACCCGCACTGGGCCCGCGTGGACGACTAAGGCCTAATCATCCTATACGGGTAGGCTCATGCCCCTCGGTGGGACGTTTTATGAGCTGATGATGATACTAAATGTGCTTTAAATTGGCTAATGTATTTACAGCTGGTCGCCAAATCGTGCGACGGGCGTAAAAAATATGTTTAAAGTTCTCTAAACATAATTTAAAGGAATCTAGATAGGAACTGGTCTGCCATATCTTTACTTACTTCGACCAGAGCTTGTAACTCTCCGAGTTTGTTGTATTATTGATCGAAGATTAAATATTCGTTTTTATATGACATATAAGCCCGTATTATAGAACGAAACTCAAGCGTTGATATTACTTGAATAGCGCAATCCCATTCTAGCTCACCTGGTGGTAAGTGATACACATTGAGGGATATTATGATAAAATTAATAATTTTCCTTCAACACGGTCGCATAATTTTACAAGTTCTCATTTAACTCTATTTTATCCTCAGGACCACCTCAGAAAACAGCTGGACACCCTAAAACGGAGTGCACATCGCGCAAGAACTCCTCAGAACTGGAGAACGTGCTGAAGGAGAAGGACGACGTGATCGGCCAGCTCCAGGAGGAGGAGGGGGAGAAGCTGGCGCGCCAGCAGCTGCAGCATTCCAACATCATCAAGAAACTGCGAGCCAAGGAGAAGGATAATGAGCAGTTGATTAAGAGTCTAAAGTGAGTAGCTCCAAATGCCCGTGTATACTGATGCTTGGAATAAAATAAATAGTTTATCACCATCAACCTTAGATGACAATAAACTAACTAGAAGTTGTTCATCTAAGCCATCAATTCATTATTTTAAATTATTGTACAGGACGGTTAGGACTAATGGTTAGTGATACGCCTGACCATAACAGAGCGGCATTGAAGGAGACCAACAACTGAAAGACAGTTATTATTCTCCTTCAATGCCGCACTGCGCCCTTCACCATAGATGTCAGGTTTCGTAGACCCGGCAATTTCACTAGCTACAGTGCCCTCATCCCGAAACACATAAGTGCAAACTCGTATTTCACGAGAATATCTGGCACTACCCAGACGACTTAGTACCGAGTGTACCAACTAATAATACCCGATTGGTCCCTACAACTGATGGTTGGAATGAAGCATGCGTGTTGTTTTATTGCAGAGACAAGATAGGTGATCAGACGAGTGAGATGGAAAGGTTGAAGAGGTCGATGGCTGCCAAGGAGGAGCTCGAGGTCAGCCAGATAGAGGCTGTGTACCGCCTCACCACGGCTAATAAAAAGCTCGAAGCTGAACTTTTAGAGGTGAGCTAGGTATATTCTACCCCATCATCGTCAATCTATGTACACAAAAATTACATGTATTTTCAAAAAAGTCAGAAATCATAGTTTTAACACTAGAACAACACAAAACTTGCCGTTCAAATCTAGATTGCATAAGTTGGGAACTCATTTGTGGGATTTACATTAAAATATTTAATAAGCTACACAAAATGTATTGATTTACCCCTGCATAAGTTTAAGTCTTCATGTAAAGTCTATTTTAATAAAAAAAGCTTACTATAGTGTTGAGATTTATAATATAAAAATCATGGAATGTTGATTTCCACGCCTGCACTACTTTTGATTTTTTTTTTGTTTCATCATTTAAATTTATAAAATAACTTAACTGCTTAATATACTTTGTAGATTATTATTTTTACCAATAATACGATAAAAATTGAAAATATAATTGCTTTAATAATTATTTTGTACAAATGAACTGTATTCAACACAATTTTTTTTGAAAAGGTAACTACTGAGTTTCTTGCTGGTTTCATTCTCAGTGGAAACTCTCCCGAACCAGTGGTAGCTTCATTTACATTATAAGTGTCTTAAGGACCTAACTGAATAAACACTTTTCATTTTCATTTCATTTCATTTTCATCATCATCAGCTCATTAAACATCCCCACCGAGGCATGAGCCTACCGATAGGGTGATTAGCCTTAGTCGTCCACGCGGTCCAGTGCGGGTTGGCCGTCTTCACGCACAATCTTTGAACCTCTTCGCAGGGGTGCGCAGGTTTTCTCACGATGTTTTCCGTCACCGTAAGAGCGTCGGATAACGTTCATTTAATTTCGAAACCTAATTTGTATGTGGTGGGATTTGAACCTGCGCCCTCTCAGTTGGAAGGCAACAGTCCATTGGACTACCAACGCTCTATTCGACCCCAGTGGCGTGCAAATAAGCAGTCCCCTGTAGTCAGTACGTGCGTCCAGACAACCCGGAAAATCGTCAATATACAAAATGATTCCCACTTATTCGCCCATTTTCCTGTACAGATTTAGACCATCGGCGATCTGCTGTCATCAACAGCACTCAATATAATAAAAATGTAAATTATTGAGATCTCATTTAATTAATAAGAGCGTCGGTGGCTCAGTGGTGCGGACTGTCGCCTTCCTACCGGGAGGGCTGAGGTTCGAATCCGACACGTACCAATGTTTTTCGAATTTTCGAAAAATATATGTACGTTATCCGACGCTCTTACGGTAAGGAAACTCGTTGAGGAAACCTTCATGCACGCCTGCGAACGAGATTCGAAGGTTGTGTGAAGTCGTCCAATCCGCACTGGGCCCGGTGATACTAAGCCTAATCGCCCTATACGGGTAGGCTCGTGCCCCTCGGTGGGGACGTTTAATGAGCTGATGATGATGTAAATTATTTATTGTTTTTGCGATAAGTGTCACTCACTCACAACCTCTGTGCACGTCACTGTTCTACCCTATGGAATGATACGTTTACTTGTTATTGTCATCCTATAACGTCGGTGACTGATTGGTGTGGACTGTTGCCTTCCGATCTGGAGGTGTAGGTTCAAATCCCGACATGTACCAATGTCTTTTCGAATTTTCGAAAAATATATGTACGTTATCCGACGCTCTTACGGTGAAGGAAAACATCGTGAGGAAACTTGTACACGCCTGCGAAGATTCATGGTTGTTATAGGCGTTATAGCCTATGTTAAAAATAAGTGGTCACCAAATGTCACGGAGCCGAAGTTGGAAGAGGCGAATGGCCTTATCGTGGAAGTCCCTTATTCCTTTACTGTAGTAGGTATATACCGGTCTCCTTCTTTTAACAAAACGGCCACATTTATTTCTTCACTAGATAAAAACCTTAAAACCTTAACTAAAAGCCCATGCCTCATGGTTGTAGGAGACCTGAATATAAACGTTTTAAATGCATCTTTGAGTGATGAAGGAACATCCAATTACCTCAACCTCTTGTCACAGCATGACCTTATACCCGCTATTAACGTTCCTACTCACGAAAAATCATGTTTGGATCACATATTCGTCCCTGCAAAAGCCACAGCGGAGTCAGTGGTATGCCCTGCTGACCTTACAGATCACAGCATGATTATGGTGGGAATTGCGAGTAAAATAAGAAAACCTTTACAGAGAACGAGGATAAAGATCGACTATGATGGCCTAACTTCTGAACTCGAAGGAACTGACTGGAGTAGCGTCTTTGAAGGGAATAGTCTCGACAGCAAGGTTGACAAATTTTCGGCAATTTTGTCAAGCACTGTTGCGAAATATTCCCGGGATGTAAAAATAAGTCACTCAAAATTTAACATAAAGCCCTGGATGACCCCTGGGCTTATACGCTGCTCTAGACATAGGGATAAACTTCACGCAGAGTCAAAAAAATTTCCAAATGATGAGGCCAAAAAGCTGGTTTTCACCAGATATCGCAATTTTTATGTGTCACTTCTCCGTAAAATAAAATCCGAATATGAGAGCAAAGAACTAAACGACAACAAAAATTGTCCAAGGAAGCTTTGGAAATCTATAAATCGGATCTCGCATAGATCACAGTCTAGGCCTAGAATTTGTGCACAGGAGCTATTGGATCAAAATAACGTATCTGTAAGTCAGGCTTTGGAAGAAAGCAATTTATATTTTTCATCAGTAGGAAAGAAACTGGCTGACTCCATACTGACTCATCTTAATGAGACCCAAGAATCTCTTGCCGCAAAATCAAGACCAAAGATCCTCCACTTCATTCATTTTACATTTCACCCACCGAAGAACAAGAAATATTGGAACTGATCCTAAAACAAAATCAAAATAGCTCTCCGGGCCTAGACAATGTAAGCAATAGGATACTCAAAGCTGTAAGACTATCAATAGCGCCCATTCTTGCGTATCTATTTAACTTGAGTATTGAGTCGGGCACTTTCCCCAAAGCTTGGAAAACAGCTGTGGTCATTCCTATACATAAAAGTGCGGCAAAGAATGACCCTAGCAATTACCGCCCAATTTCACTGACGAGTAACATTTCGAAGTTGCTGGAGCGCATCATAAATAAGAGGCTAATTACATACCTGGAGGACAATAATTTGATCTCAGGTAAACAGTTTGGATTCCGTAAAGGGAAATCAACGGAAGACGCAGTTACCCTTCTCACTGATTTTGTATCTTCGCATCTTGATGGTGGACGTAGCTGTGTCGGAGTCTTCTTGGACCTCGCTAAAGCCTTTGACACCGTATCAGTACCAATATTGTTGAGAAAGCTAGAAGGTCGTGGAATTCGAGGTGCGGCTCTCAGTTGGTTCACAAGTTACTTGACGGGCAGAAGCCAGTGTCTAAGAATAGGCCATCACGTGAGCAGTATGCAACGTGTAAATTTTGGCGTACCACAGGGCAGCATTTTGGCACCGACTCTGTTTATATTGTATATGAACGATGTTTGTTCGGTTCCATTGCAGAACGCTGAAATTTATTGCTATGCTGATGATACAGCAATCTTTTTTATGATGAGACTTGGGAACTAGTTCGTCAAAGAACGGAAAATGGTATGAGGATGATTTCGCAGTGGTTGAGTAATAACGTCTTAACTCTCAATACTATCAAAACCAAGTTCCTTTGTTTTCATAAGACTGCTGCCTCGTCACCCACAAACTGTCTCAATCTCTTGAAAGTGCACAGCTGTCAGGAGGAAAATCAGCTACAGTGTAATTGTACCTGTATTGGGAGGGCTGAGTCTCTGAAATATCTCGGTGTTGTAATGGACGAAAAATTATCTTTTAAAGAACATATCTTGCAAATGTCTGGTCGTGTAAGGAAAGTAATACACGTCATGAAAAACCTAAGAGACTCGACTGATGGAAAAATGCTGAAGACAGTCTATTTGGCTTTATGTCAGTCAATTATAATTACTGTATTCTTGCCTGGGGAGGTGCCGCTCAGTCTTATCTTATCTCCTTAGAAAGGGCACAGAGAGCCGTCTTAAAGGTTGCTCTATTTAAATCTCGCCTATACTCTACTGAAGATTTGTATGACGAAGCCGAGGTACTTAGCGTGAGGAGGTTGTTTTTGCTAAGGGCTGTAATACATACCCATAAAACGGTTATTGGGTTGGATGAATATGGGGAGCTACTTAAAAGGAGGGTTTTCAAAATTCCTGTGCCTAGCACACAAACATCCTTTTCCCATCGCTTTGGTCGATTCCTTTTCCCCCATATTTATAATAAGCTGGTTAAAGTGTACAACTTTGAAGGCCTCTCTGTTTCTCAAGCAAAGCGGTTATTGACAAAAAAGTTACTTAAGTGGATTATAATGAGGTGGAAGACCTGCTAAAGCTTTAAATTAATCTACTACACATACAATCCATTCACACATACACACACACACCTACACATTCTCTTTTACACTCACATTAACACACATCTACTTGAACGTTGCCCATGTTGTTCCTTAATAATGATTTTTAATAAAAATAATAATTTATATCTAATGAATAATTATGATTACTTATGTCTAAAATTAATTTTTAATTTAATTTATATTTCTTATGTTTTGATAAATGCTAATCTACACTGGATCTCTGTGCACTTTATAAGAATGATGTACGTACTAGTGCTCAAAATGTTATTTTTGGATATCGTTTGATGTTCCTCACAGGACAGGCTTAGCCTAGTGTGGGGACCAGGGAAACCTTTGTTAATTGTAATGTTCTTTTTAATAAATAAATTTGTTTGTTTGTTTGTTTGTGCGTGAAGTCAGCCAATACGCACTGGGCCCGCGTGGACGACTAAGGCCTATACACGATATACGGGTAGGCTTGTATCCCTCGGTGGGAACGTTTAATGAGCTGATAAATTTATTATTAAGACACAGAAACAATCCCATTAACGCATTTTAAGATTGGCGGATTTGTAGCAAGTCGATCGCGTTGCTTTAAAACGAAACGGTTATAATATGGTTGTAGTTACGATATCTGTCCGATGCTGGTATATGACTGACTTTTTCGGTATTCGGTATTGCCACACGTTTAACTCTTAAACGGGCATAAGGGTTCTTCAAAATTAATTGGGTTTGACCTCTGTTGTAAATCAATAAAGTTCAAATCATGGTGGGAATATAATTACCACTGCCTGAAAAAGGTTAAGGTTCAATTTCTACTGAACTAGCTGTCAAATGATTAGTGCGATATGAAATTCAGGCGTTAAGTATTGCAGTCTTTTGAGTGCAGTGCTTGACGCCTTGAACTTGATACATTAATATATTCATTGAGTGTATCTGATTGATTTGCTGAATTTACTAATTGTACTTCAATCCATTTTTAAAAATTAAAATCTAATAAAAAATAAAAAAATAATCTAATTTTAATACTATAGTCCACATTGCATGCCGCGGCAACCTATAAGTAAGGTGACACTTAGCGTTAAGTTTGTCTCTAATTTATTGTTGCTTGTACCAGTGTTTATCTTGTTGGTTGTCCTAATAAATAAAAAAAATAAAATAAAAAAAATTGATCAATATTAAGTAATTTTTCCCAACCTTAAACCCTGGCCGTGGCAAAACGCAAACCGTGAATGCCAAAAAGTTAAAAAAAAATAAAAAAAATTATCATATTTTGATTTTCCCAGTGTAGTTACGTCATAGCTGTCGCGATCGGCCCGCAGGTGTCTTTCTTGTTCGTTTAATTCCTATACCAAATGTTCCAGACGAAAAGCGCGCTAGAAGACGCCCAGCAGCGTCTGGAAAGCGGTCGCACGTCGCTGGAGGCGTGTCGCAAGGAGTTGTCGGCCGCCCGCGCGGGCGGGGCCTCGCTGCCCGCCCTCCGGCAGGAGGCGGCCTCGCTGCGGCGGGCGCTGGCCGAGGCCGAGGCCCGCGCCGCCAGCGCCGGGGACCAGCTGGCCCAGCTCCGGCTCGACATGCGGACTGGTACTCGGATCTTTTATCAAGTTTAGATTCTGCTCTTGTATAGAGTATTTGGAGCAGACGAGTTCTGGAGTGGAGACCGCGTCTCGGCAATCGTAGCGTAGGACGCCCTCCGGCCCGATGGACCGACCACTTGCGAAAGCTCGCTGGTGGAGGCTGGATGAGAAAGGCGGAGGACCGGGATGTCTGGCGCAAAATGGGGGAGACCTATGTCCAGCAGTGGACTGCAATAGGTTGAAGAGAAGAAGAAGATAGAGTATTTTTGGTTTTGTAATTTTTATACTTTTTTCGTTTTTTTTTTCAGCTAGGTAGCCCCCCCATTATTGTGATCGACAATTTGTTTTTTATTATTGCAATGTTGTGTTTATAATCACGTCGCTCGCTACATTTCATAGTGACATAGTATAGTGCGTTTCATTGAATAGTACTTATGCCGTTATGTTGACACCTCGTCATTGGTATGGTACAGTGAGACGCTCCCGTGGGTTTTGTATATTCAGCTTTATTTTCACCACTTTTCAAAGTTTTGAGCATGATTTCAGTCGAAGATAAAATTTAATAAACAAAACGTTGATTCCGTAGGGGAGCGTCTTATAGTACCAATGACATTTACAGACAAGGTGCCAACATAGCGGCATAGGTACCGTTCGATGAAAAGCACTATAGTTTGCTCGTGCTTTTGAATTTGTGTCCTTTTAATAACGCATTCAAGTCAACATTTTAATGAGTAATTTTATTCAAAGGTGCGTGAAGTCGGCCAATCCGCTCTGGGTTCGAGTGGACGATACTTTTACTGGTAGTTCGTGCCCCTCGGTTGGGATGTGTATGAGATGATGACGTGCGTACTGTTGCAGAGGAGCAGCGGTGGGCGCGTCGCGAGTCCGCCCTGCGGCAGGAGGTGCAGGCGGCTCGGGAGGCAGGCGTCGCTCGCGAGGGCGGGGCCGAGGGCGGGGGCGGGAGGCGGGCGCCGCCCTGCTGCACCAGCTGAGCGCGCTGCAGCGGGCCGCCCTGCAGCGGGACGCCGCCCACGCCCACCGCGCCGCCCGCCTGCAGCGCCGCACAGTACCGGGCCCCCTGCGCGGGCCGCCCACGCCCCGCGCCGCGCTGCAGCGCCGCACAGGTACCGGGGGCCGCCCTCAGCGGGACGCCAGCCCACCCCACGGCCCCCCTGCAGCGCCGCACAGGTACCGGGCCGCCCTGCGCGGGGCCCCCACGCCCACCGCGCCGCCCGCCTGCAGCGCCGCACAGGTACCGGGGGCCGCCCTGCAGCGGGACGCCGCCCACGCCCACCGCGCCGCCCGCCTGCAGCGCCGCACAGGTACCGGGGGCCGCCCTGCAGCGGGGGCCGCCACGCCACCGCCCGCCCGCTGCAGCGCCGCACAGTACCGGGGCCGCCCTGCAGCGGGGCCCCCACGCCCACCGCGCCGCCCGCTGCAGCGCCGCACAGGTACCGGGGGCCGCCCTGCAGCGGGGGGCCGCCCACGCCCACCGCGCCGCCCGCCTGCAGCGCCGCACAGGTACCGGGGGCCGCCCTGCAGCGGGGGGCCGCCCACGCCCACCGCGCCGCCCGCCTGCAGCGCCGCACAGGTACCGGGGGCCGCCCTGCAGCGGGGCCGCCCACGCCCACCGCCCACCGACCACTGCAACGCCTCATATGAACATGGACGGATTACCTGGTTTGGGTGGCGGGTAGCAGATGGATGTCAACTACCAGGATCGATCAATGTGGAAATTTTAACGACCCATTTGGTGTAATTGGTTAAAATGTAAGCTTTTACACCAAGGGTTCTGAATTCGATTCAGTGCTAACACTTATGCCCATGAATATGTCTATTTGTATTTCTATATATATAAGATATGTATGTATTTACAAAAAAATACGTATTTATTTTATCCGTTATTTAATACTTACTCAAATTACGGACAAAATGCTTAATTTGGGACTCGATGGCGCTGTGTGAATTTCAGCGCATATTTATTATTATTTATTTAAATCATTAGAGAAACATTTGTTCAACAGTGAACATTTACGCTGTCATAATAAAATAATCCAATTGCCAATTAATCATTAACATCCTTTTTTTCCCAAAATGGGGGAGACCTATGTCAAGCAGTTGACTGCGATAAGTTGAAGAGAAGAATAAGAAAATATCCTTATTATTTGCACATCGAAAACAAAAAGCTCATTAATGATACCTCACTACAGAGGAAGCAGAAGCAGCGTTGGCAGTAGCGGTGGAACGTGAGCGTATGTCGCGCGAGGAGGCCAACAGTGAGCGAGTGGGGCGGGCGGCCGCGCTGGAGGAGGCGGCTGAGGCCCGGGGCCTGCTGGCGGGGGCCCAGGCCCAGTGCCGACACCTGCTCGACAGGATCGCCACGCTAGAGGGGGAACATGCCACGTGAGTTATATTGACGACCCATTTGGTGTTGCGGTTGAGACGTCGACTGAAACACCAAGGGTTCCGGGTTCGATCCCCAGCCAGTACACACATTTGTGTATATGAACATGTCTGTTTGTTATGGTCCGGGAGGGCTAAGGTTCAAATTCCGCCACGTACCAATGTGTATTCGAATTTTCGAAAATATATGTACGTTATCCGACGCTCTATAAACCGAACACGGAGTAAAGATTGATTAATAACTTTATTCCACTCAAAAGATATATAAATCATGCAGAAATTAAAATATACAATTCAATAATGTTTTTTGGGGTTTGCAAAATTATGCAAAATTCTACTTAAGCTGCCTATTTATATTTTCTTTGAATAAACCAGTTCAAACATCCTCACAAGGAAAAGCAAGTACATATAAAAAATGCTTTTTTTTATATGTGCATACTTAATTCAAAGTATGAATTACTTTTTGGTGAAAAAAATCCTGGAAACAGTTACAAATTTTCATTCAGTGAATAAAAGAATTGAATTCAACTGCATAGTTGCAAAATCAAATAAATAATTGTAAATATTATAAAATAGATTTATTTTAAATAATATAAGAAATGCGATACCACATCAAACTCAAAACATTGTTTTTGTAATAGTCAATTTCATTTTCATATTGTTATGAATCTATTGCTGTTCGCAATAAGTATGTTCTTCAAGAAAACTGGCGTAAAACTTATAGCCACGTTTTAACTGTGTTATTGTTTGTTATAGTTTTCTCATTTACGTGCAAATAACGTAATGAATTTACTATTAAATTTTATGACTATCTAAGAAGAAAAGCAAGACCACACTTTCCTTCTAAAAAATATTTGTTTTTTGAGTATGCTTTCTACATGAGAGAACACAGTTTTAATTTTTGTGTTAACCCATTGAACGCCGGACACAATAGAAAATCTATTTTGTCTAATGCCTTAAAGCGCCATTGGCACTCAAAGGGTTAAAAGACTGAACAACGACCTAAACTCTAAAGCTCTTACCGTCACTTATGTATTTGATTACAGAAAAGTACGCGAGTTGGAAAGCATGCTGAGTGCGAAAGAGACGGAAATAGAGCGGCTTTCTCGCTCTGTCCGCGAGTTGCAAGCGGAATTGACCGAGGAACGGGAAGCTCTCGACACCGAAAAGAAGAGGAATGCCATACTACAGGTATTTATTACAAGCTTAGTGTTTATTCCTATCGCAGTCCACTGCTGGACATAGGTCTCCCCCATTCTGCGCCAGATATCCTGGTCCTCTGCTTTTATCATCTAGCCTTCATCAGCGACCCTTCGCAAGTGGTCGGTCCATCGGGCCGGAGGGCGTCCTACGCTACGCTTGCCGAGCCCCGGTCTCCACTCCAGAACTCGTCTGCTCCAACGGCCATCGGTCCTGCGACTTTCGTTACCAGCCCACTGCTACTTCAACTTGCTGATCCTGGAGATTTGTCGGTAACTTAGTTCTCTCACGAATAACATTGTTTCCGATTATGTCCCTGAGAGAAACCTCAAGCATGGCTCGCTATTATTGCCTGTTGATATCGCTTATTGTTATATTATGATAATTATATATTTTCCTTAATGCGTATTGAATTAATTATTTGACGACCCGTTATGTGAATTTGTCTTATATTTACATTTATTTGTTTTTACGTTTATTCACAATTATTTATAAAAGATCCCAATCTTCTGTTCTATTGCAGGAACAAATGTCGTCGCGTGGGGACGTGTCGCCACCGCACTCCGTCGCTTCAGATTCCATGTCCAATTCTGCCTGGAACTTTGTGAGTATTACATTTAAATTATTTATTTTTTATAGAAGAATTAATTCAATTGTGGTACATTTTGCCCAACAACGTAGGTTCGAGTCTCTGATTAATTGCCACAAATCTACAGAGTTGAATAAGGAGTCTGTACCTACACATGTAAAGGAGAATTCATGGAAGATGATCATTAGTCTTTTAAGGTCCCATTGGAGGTGCTACCTGGGGCGAGGTTGTAGTCTAGGTTTGTTGTATTCCTTATTTGTTTACTTGATAAGTTTTCGTTGTTTGCTAAGCCATTTGTTGATATTCATCATCATCATCATCAGCTCATTAAACGTCCCCACCGAGGGGCACGAGCCTACCCGTATAGGGTGATTAGGCCTTAGTCGTCCACGCGGGCCCAGTGCGCTTCACACACAACCTTTGAATCTCTTCGCAGGCGTGCATGAAGGTTTCCTCACGATGTTTTCCTTCACCGTAAGAGCGTCGGATAACGTACATATATTTTCGAAAATTCTAAAATACATTGGTACGTGTCGGGATTTGAACCTCAGCCCTCCCGGTAGGAAGGCGACAGTCCACACCACTGAGCCACCGACGCTCTGTCTTTGTTGATATTTGCTATTGTTAATTTTTGCTTTGAAAAGGCAGGTGAGAAGTATGCGGCGAAAAACATGTTTTTTTGTAAAAGGGTGAAGTTTGTTTATGTAAATAAGGGTATTTTGGCTAAAGAGTTGTTTTCATTATGCGTGCTGTACATTATCGCTAAGTAACTGGCGAATGGCGAAGTAGCCTGAAAACGGCCAAGTAGTGTGCTTCCCGAGATTACATATGTGTGCGTGTAATTTAACGCACACGACCATATTTTTCGCCTATCGGGATTTGAACCGTTTACAACTGCGGGATTTTATGAATGAATTTCGTAATAATTCGAGATGCGCTGGTTAGTTATGCTTACGGCCGCGGTGGCGTACGAGTCGGCGAGGGCGACGCGCCTTATGTATAAAAAACGACTCGAGTGCAGTGCGTTTTAAAGAAAAATACAATAACTCTTTTTTTTATTACAAAATGTATACTATTACGACTTAATTTAAAAAATAATAAATAATATTGATAATAATATTTTGTATTAAGTATTAACGCCGAAACCCAGGGTATGCACTGCTTATATGCATATATATATATGGACGGCACGCCCATGGGGATTGGTGATTTAGATTTTTTGACGACCCATTTGGTGTTGCGGTCTGCTGCAACACCAAGGGTTCCGGGTTCGATCCCCGAGCAGTACAAACATTTGTGGACATGAACATGTCTGTTTGAAATGGTCTGGGTGTTTTCTATGTAAAATAAGTGTGTATTTACAAAAAAAAGGATATAAGTATGTTTATCCGTTGTTTAGTATCCATACTACAGGCTTCACGCTTAACTTGGGGCTAGATGGCGCCGTGTTAATGTCAGTGAATATTTATTTGTGTAGTGGATATTTTATTTATTTCGTGTGGTCGTCAGAGGAGGTTCATTGCTGGAGGGTCTGGGCGAGGTGTGCCTGTCGGGCGCGTCGGGCGCGCTGTCGGCCGCCGCCCTGGAGGACGCGCTGGCCGCCCTGGCGCGCGCGCGGGGGGCGGCCGCCGCCCTGCGCGCCCGCCTGCGCGCCGCCGCCGCCCAGCGGGACGCCGCCCACGCCCGCCTCGCACGCGCACAGGTACCGCCCGCCTGCGCGCCGCCCCGCCCAGCGGGCCGCCCCCGCCGCCTCGCACGCGCACAGGTACCCGCCCGCCTGCGCGCCGCCGCCGCCCAGCGGGACGCCGCCCACGCCCGCCTCGCACGCGCACAGGTACCCGCCCGCCTGCGCGCCGCCGCCGCCCAGCGGGACGCCGCCCACGCCCGCCTCGCACGCGCACCATGTGCTATGGAGATAGCAAATGTTCAATACAAAATAAAACACCCTATTTTAGGGAATAATTTAGTAAAAATTGGCCTATGTTACTCTCCATCTTTACAATTACCTGCAAATAACTGTTCTTTGGCACACACACACACTTTCACATTTATAAAATAAGTATGGATTTCATATTGAGAATAAAGTTTACCACTGTCATTGCCAACAAAAGTATCGTTATGAGAAGTAATCGTCGGTGGCTCAATGGTGTGGACTGTTGCCCTCCTACCGGGAGGGCTAAGGTTCAAATCCCGCCACGTACCAATATGTTTTCGAGTTTCCGAAAATATATGTACGTTATCCGATGCTATTACGGTAAAGGTAAACACCACAGACATCCGAATATACATTAGACTGGACAAGCCGCCAAGTTTATAGGCAGTCCCAGTGTCGCAATTTCTTTTCGGTTCCTACCTGTGAAAAGTTATTATATTTCTTGGTAAATTTACTGATTCATTGCGATGATGGCATGTTACAATTGCACAGGATGGCATTCGGAAAAAAACGGTAATTTCTTCTTAATATCGTGCGTCTTGACTCGCTCACAGAGCGTAACTGGTAGCCAGTGTATGCTCGTTGAGCTTACAGTTGTCGCACTTTAAACGCGGCTTGCCCCATCTCCTGTATTGGGAAATCTGTGGTAAACACCGTGAGAAAACCTACGCACGCCTGCGAAGAGATTCAAAGGTTTGGCTTGAAGTCTTCCAACCCGCACTGAAACCGCGGGGAAGACTGACACCTAATCACCCGCGTACGGGTAGGCTCGTGCCCCTCGGTGGAACGTTAATGATGATGATGACTCGAAGTAATTCCTTCAATATTTTGGTTATGTGTCAGAGCGTCCAGGAGCAGTACGACGCGCTGCTGCAGATGTACGGCGAGAAGGAGGAGCAGCTGGAGGAGGCGAGGCTGGACCTGCATGACGTCACGCAACTATACAAGGCTCAGCTCGACGAGCTGGTGCGACTTAAACAACAGGTACACTATTACTTGGTGGCAGACTCGGTACTGAGTCGTCTAGGTAGGTACCACCGCAGTGCCAGATATCGTCCCGTGAGATAGGAGTGTTTTGCACTTCTGTGTTTCGGGATGAGGGCACTGTATCTAGCCAAATTACCGGGTATATGACGACCCATTTGGTGTTGCGGTTGAGTCGTCGACTGCAACACTAAGAGTTCCGGGTTCGATCCCCGGCCAGTACAAACATTTGTGTGCATGATCATGTCTGTTTGTAATGGTCTGGGTGTTTTCTATGTATAATATGTATGTATTTACAAAAAAAATATAAGTATGTTTATCCGTTGTTTAGTACCCATAATACAGGCTTCACGCTTAACTTTGGTCTAGATGGCGCTGTGTGAATGTCAGTGGATATTTATTTATATTAGACCAAATATCTGTCGTCTCGGATGACGGGCGCAGGGCAGTGTTGGCGGAAAAGATTTAGAAAGTTACTTTTATTACATTTCTTCAACACTGCATCTGTCATGGACAGGCGTATCACTTACCACCAGGTGAGCGTACTGACCGTCCCGTCCAATTAATGACATAAAAAATTACACCACCGTGAAACTACGCTTTGCCTAATTTAAAACTGGAGAGATGCCACGGCCTCACAGATAACCGATGTGAAACAAGGCGTTTTTTTCATAGCGAGTACCGTTAAGGCCTAAACCTTCTTTCGTCGCAATATTTATATTTCCCGCTCTCTTTAAAAGGTTGTTATGTTACACCTTTAAGTTGGCAGTGTTTATGGGTAACGATATTGTTGACTATTAGGTGAACATTAACCTATTTTTTGAGGGACCTACCGTTAAAAGTGTATAGGCCTTAGTCGTCCACGCGGGCTCAGTACAGATTGGCCGACTTCACGCACAACCCTTGAATCTCTTCGCAGGCGTGCGCAGGTTTCCTCACGAGGTTTTTCTTCACCGTAATATGTTTCGCGTTACCGATTTCTTTGAACTCAGTTGTAATCCCGATAACAGCTAGATACCATCTAAATTGGTTCGTTATATGCCGTAGTGATATTAAATTTGTCTTTAACAATTTCCCAGGTGGCAAGTTTGCAGCGATAGTCTCTGCCCCGCGACTTTGTCGCATCCTGTTGTCAGAATTATGCGGATATAACGCCAACGAACCTGTGACGTCATCACCGGAGATGCTACCTTAGTATTCGATTTTTGGAGACAAATCAAATGGAAGTATGTGAGAGCCATGTTTTGGTAATCAAATTTTGTTAGTTACATCTTACAAAGCTGAGAATGGTTATTTATAAAATGAATTACATTGTATTGAGAAGAATGTTCTACAAACAAGGTGAACATAATAACATTTTTGTTTCGTATTAACATTAAAAAAAAATTCAATATTCATTTATTCAGATTAGGCTTACACAAAGCACTTATGAACGTCAAAAATAATACATAAAATACAATAAAATACATTTAAAATACCAAAGTAAATCACAATAATGAATTTTGATACTTGGAAAAAAGCGCTTCGGCGTTTTGGCCTGCCATTATAATTCAATATATGATATGATTGACTATGAACCATAATAGAAACAATTTAAAACATGTTTATCGTCTGTGTTTTATGGAAGTAAGTCCTTGTTTTGTAGTTATAAAAACATCTATAAAAGCCAAAATAAATTGTTAAAAATTTATTATTTTGATTACGGACTTGTATTGTCAGTTAGATGCTAGCAGAAATAATTGCACATGCAATTTCGAAACAATGACTACAGAACTAATCAATGGACCTTTATAGGTGCGTTAATAATTTCGTGATGTATGATTTTATAATCATCGTATCAATTTCGAGTGGTGATTACATTGCGGTCGACTAGACTTAACTTCTGTGTAATTTGGTTGTATAAGAAACTATTATTTTAATTTAAAATTCTAACAATCCCCTACATAAGGAGATGTAATAAATCATACCATATAAGAATCAATATTACTCAAGAGTTGCAATAGTAATTATTAAATTTCAAACAGATACAGCCGGAACAAGTGCTTTTAACGGTGCCGTAAAATTAGATACATTATATAAATTTTCAAATGCAATATACCTAATGCTAAAATTATAATGGTGTGTTGTATTTTAAATGTTTGTTCGTCTGTTTGCCGCTTTCGAACCTGCATAATGCAATATTTATTATGTATTCATTTGATTTCGATCTTGACACGATAGCAAAAAGTTTGAAATCCAGTAGCATTTGTGGCACTGCATTGTGTTAAAAATAACATTGTTTTCATAGAAAGGGAAATGTCGCTTGATCATTGATTTGCTGTCATAAAGATTTTGCTTTCACTGTAACTTAATGCTTAATTCGCGAGGACAAACATTGTAATCATTTTTTAATTACGACAGTATGGTCTCGTATATTCTCATATGGGTTTAAAGTATGAACATTTTTTTTATTGAGTCTGTATTCTTAAAATTGTGTCTCACAGTCGAATATGTGTATGAAAACAAACAATTTTGCCATCGGCATGTCATGATTTATGATAGCAATGTTTTAATTCAAATATCTGGGATTGCAAATTTTCTATTTAACTTAATTATACAAATCAAATAAATTATTAAAATATTTCTTGTTCTTTGAGTAAATACACTATGAAAAAATTTGAGTTGTAGTAAAGTCAGTTCAATAACTCAAGTTCAGAATGAATCATTTGGGTTGCATTAATGAAGGTGTACGTTGCAATTATATTATTTGTTGGTCTTTTGAATATGAATTGTATTGTTGGTTGTTTTATCAAAATTACCATCTAAAATATGTAAGGTCAAGCAGTCCAAACAAATGACAATTTTATGTCACTAGTTGCATGCTTAAAAAATTGTATTTTTGTGTCGGATCTTGTCATTGTAAATAGCTTGTTATGATAGTCGCTGGTACGCGGAATGGCGTCTCGAACTGAGTTCCTTAAATTAATTATTTATGATGTTAAAGGATTTATTGGTCAGTTTCACAAATTATTTAGTGTTGTAGCGGATCGTAATTCATAAATGTGTGATATTATCATATAATTTTGTCATATTCTTGAGAGGGATGCTTATATAAATTAGGTTTATATTATATCGGGGTTAAGAGTATTTATTCAGATTATGATGCGAGGACAAATCCTAATCAATTCTTAGGTAGTGGAAACTAATAATAAATAAGTTGATATTTTATATTAAAGATGCCCAAATAACTTCTGAACTTTGAATCGAGCGCCATTTGCATTTTGGCTATGGATGTATTTTATTTAACTTTATCTATTAAGTGTGCATTGAATCACAGCAATATAATCAAATTATAAATTATATGTTACAATTATCTCCAGATTTTATCCCACAGATAAATGATTTTGTAAATAAATTATGTAATTATAAAAACTGCTTTTTATTGTATAGGGAAATTAAAATAAAACGCAACTTGACATACACCGTTTATTACTATTAAAATGAAGCAATACAAACACACACGCCCAGTGAATGTATGGATGTTGGGAAACAGGGCAACTTGTTCATTAGATTCAAATTCAAAGATATACATTCACTGTTCACAAATACACCGAAAGTTTAATGGATTACAAGAGATTTCGTCTACATTCACGCACCTCGCACACCGCAGCGGGTATAGTGATACATAGGGGGCGAACTCATCTGCTAGCAATGTACGGATGTATAGTACATTAAACTTATTGAACAATAACATTGTTTCAATAACGTCAAAGTTGAATACTATTTAAACATGGGTGTTATGTTTAAGCAAATGAGTTCAAACTAATAATACGACTACTACTAAAAATGATATATATACTATGATAGTTATAAACTATTTCGTCAGAGGTGTTGGGCGACGAACAAGGCAGAGAGTGACTGGCGATCACCACGTCATTGCCGAATCGGTTTACGACTGATTCATCAGCGCTTAGCTCCGCGCTTGAACTTAGACGATAGATGGAACCACTTTAAAGTTAAATGGAATATAAACTTCGAAACGCGGTCAAGCTTGTCCAGATCGGAGGGCAAAGTTTAATTGTTACGAACATGCACGCAAATGGTATAAAGAAAAACATCTAATGAGTCTGTCTTCATAAACCTGTTATATTTAAAGATAAAATGAGTCCGATATTGATTCCATATCGGTTTGACTATTGCTAATATTTAGTCGAGTTGTCACTACGAATGGTCTAACATCGAGAAGCCCTCTACTCGTAAACAAATAGTTCTAATCCTAAAGCCCGGCCTGTGACTGAAGGCCTCGCGCATCTTTCATCTTTATCCCGTTAGTACATCTCCGAGATACATGGAAAAACGTTGCTAGTGTTTTTTAATGACAACTTTTTCTTTGATAGAGAAAGAGACAAAAATTTCAGATTGCTTTAAATCCGCCGAAAATGCCAAATAAGTAAATAAAATAAAAAAATATATACCAAAAATAAAGAAATAAAAACCTAATCTAAAACCGTAACAGGCCAGGCTTACAACAACGAGAAAACATGAAGTGAAGTATCGATCGATCCTGGTATAGTATACGCCGCTGGGCGTCATTGTCGTCGTTGTCGTCGTGGCCGACGTCCTCCGGCCGTCGGGCGCGCGGGCCGAGGGGCTCTGGCGCGGGACGGGCCGGCCTGGGGGACCTGTGGGACCCTTCGGACCTGGGGGACCCTCGGACCTGGGGACCTGTGGGACCGTTGCGGCGGCAAAGGGTCCGCCGGGTTCAAACCCACGCCATCCAACCTTCGTACATCAGGCACAGGTTCTCTGCGCTAGTAGCTTCTGATATTATGTAGTCCACCTGGAAATATTACGTGAGGTATTACGAGGAGAAACTGTGTTATAGGTCGCGTTACTTAAAAAGAGCGCTGGGAGTAAGCTAATTATAATAAGATTAATATTTATTTCACCAATGTTACATTGTGTTTATTTATTAATGACGGTTCTTGTCATGTTTTGCTTGTCCATCGAATATCCTCTCGAGATATGGTCCCTAGTGAAGTCCATACTTCACTAGTTATTTTTCCCCATTAACGCCACTACGCACGACACCCGAGACGACAGATGTTAGGTCTCTTACACCCGGTAAATTCACTATCTGCATTGCCCTTATTCCGAAACATAAAAGTGCAAAACACCTTGATATTTGACACTACGGTGGTACCTACTAGACGACTCAGTACCGACTCTGTCACCTAGTTAGTTGATTGTTTATCTAATGTTGAGGGCAACCAGTGTCGGTCTGAAGGTTTTTCTAGGTGGTAGTAATCGTCATGGTCAGGCGTATCACTTACCATCAGGTGAGCGTCCTGATCACTTATTATCATCAGCTCATTATACATTCCCACCGAGGGGCACGAGCTTACCCGTACAGGGTTAGGCCTTAGTGGTCCACGCGGGCCCAGTGCGGGTTAGCTGACTTCACGCACAACCTTTGAATCTCTTCGCAGGCGTGGCAGGTTTCCTCACGATGTTTTCCTTCACTGTACTAGCCACGGATAACGTACATATAATTTCGAATATTCGTTACCACATCGGTACGTGATTTGATCCTGCAGCTTTCCGGTTTGAAGGCAACAGTCCTCGCCATTGAGCCATCGACGCTTTTACATAGAAACATGAAAAAGACACTGATAATATAAACAAGTGTGTATGTGTACCTGTTCGCTGGGCGCGCGTCGCCGGGCGTCGGCGTCGCGTCCCTCCAGCTTCAGCCGCACGCGCCGCCACACGCCCGCGCCCCACGCGCTGCGGACCCCCCCCACCCCCACCACCACCACACCACCACCCCCACCGCCACTACACGGGACCACGCCTACAATGGAAAATATCAATAAGTATCCACTGGCATTCACACAGCGCCGTCTAGTCTCCAACTAAACATTTAAACCTGTAATGTAACATAGATTTAAAAATTAATTATTTATTAAGTACTAACATTATGAACTTATTGACGACCCATTTGGTGTTGCGGTTGAGAGGTCGACTGCAACACCAAGGGTTCCGGGTTCGATCCCGAGTACAAACATTTGTGTGCATGAATATGTCTGTTTGTAATGGTCTGTGTGTTTTCTATGTATAATATGTAGGTATTTTTACAAAGTAAAATATAATCGATTATGCAGCGAAACAACTCTTGGTAAATTAAAATAATATATTAAAACAAGAAAACACGGTAGCCATTCACATTACATTCTTGTAATAAAAGAGGTTGCATATTTAACACAATGGATGTACATCTATACATGTATTTTTATAGATAAAAAAATACTGTTCATAAATGCTTCTTCTAAGCTGTTTAAATACCCAAAAAGAGCTGTTGAAAGTCAAGGATTGTAAATAAAACAATTTGTCTAAATGTTAATAATCAGAGTGTATTAAAAAGGGTTCTTCGAACTTTATATCTGCTTCATAAGACAATACTTGCCGATTACGCGATTTAACGGCGTACAACGCCATATAGTGATAATTTTATGAAACCTTCAATTAGATACATTTATAGCTTATCTCAACTGGGCTGAGCGTTAACATAAGCCTTATTTGAATAAATGTATTTTGACTGACTTTAGAAAAACACTCAAACCAATGCAGTCATATTCATGCACACAGAAATGTTTGTACTGCCCGGGGATCGAACCCGGAACACTTGGCGTAGCAGCCGACGGAATACCGCTACACCAAATGGGTCGTCAAATTCATTGCACAATACTGAATGACAGAGAAACCAAATCGCCTATTGTTTTGCGGGGTCTGAGAACTCCTAGTTACCTCACCTAGGGAAGGTCATGGGGTCATGACCCCCCTGAGCTATTGTTAAGTACTATACTATCGTACATTAACAAAATACCTTATAAGTACTTGACTACTACTATGTAATCCCCTCCTGGCGCCAACCTGGGTCCGCCCATACTCGGGACCCTAGGTATGCAGCAAGTACCCTAAGGTAGATCCGGCTGTGCGCTAAGCCCTTTGTTTACTTCTATTCAACCTATCGCAGTCCACTGCTGGACATAGGTCTCCCCCATTTTGCGTCAGATATCCCGGTCCTCCGCATTTCCCATCCAGCCTCCACCAGCGACCGCCCGCATTTCGTCGGTCTATCGGACCGGAGGGGTCCTACGCTTTGCTTACTTAAAAACATTGACACAGTAGAAAAAAGGTTGCCATGACAAAAACAGATGATAGTACTCACCGGCGGTCCCTCGGGCCCTCTGGCCCACGGCGCGCTGTCGGACCAGCCTCGGTGTCTCCGGCCACCTATTGTGCACCCTGACACACACAACACATCGTTATCACCTAAAAAGCCATGTATCGACTACACAGGAACCATAAGTGGTAAGACTCACAAAAATAATTTCGGTATGGTATGTATGTGTTTATACTTATATATCTATGTTACTGTATGTATATATTTATATGTATGTATATATATATATATATATATATGAATGTGATATGAGGTTTCAGGTAACAAACTTAGTTAAATATGTATTTATGTAATAGTTTCTTTGTGTAATTGCGCACTTTGTCTGCCTGTCTCAGTAGTGTTTTTTTTCCTGTTTAGGACTGCTGAAAGAAATTCCATTCGGAATAAGCAGTACCTTTGTACTTTTTTTTTCTCACTTATATTGTTCTGACTATTTTGTATGTGTGCATAAACAATAAATAAATTTCCCTCCCAAATAAACATTTTCTATTATCTTGCCGCGATACAGTCTTTAAATGTAACACATAAAAAAAACTATTCGGGACTGTAGCCCAAACACAGTGTACTCAGTGAGATAACAGGACATACAAATAATAGGAAAATACTAAAACCTGAGTATGAACATTCCAATGGAGACTAAAAACCTAGCTAGGTTAAGGCTGAAGATGTGGCTTTTTAAAATAAATAAAATTATCATTGGAGATCTTTATTTCTTAATAACACCACTTCGCCACCAGTTCGTTGTGCGACACATTCTCACCAGGGGGTTGTAAGATGTGATAGTTTTGTACATTACAAATATATTATTTTTATTATCAATAAATAAATATCCACTGACATACAGCACCATGTAGTCCCAAATTAAACATTTAGCCTGTTATATGGGTAATAAACAACGGATTAACATACTTATATTCATTAAAAAAACACCCAGGCATACAAACAGACATGTTCATGTACACAAATGTTTGTAATGCCGGGGAAACTACAAGGTTGTAGACTCTGTACTGAGTCGTCTAGGTATGTACCACCGCAGTGCCAGACATCGTCCCGTGAAACAGGAGTGTTATGCACTTTTCTTTTTCGGTATGAGCGCACTGTAGCTAGTGGAATTACCGGGTAAAAGAGACCTAAAAACTGTTGTCTCTAGTGTCGCCCGTCACCTGAGACGACAGTTGCTACTGTCGCCTCAGGTGACGGGCGCAGTGCGACATTGATTGAGGATAATAACTGTCTATCTGTTATTGGTCTCCTTCAATGCCGCTCTGGCATGGTTCAGCGTATCACTCCTTACCATCGGCTGAACATCCTGACCGTCCTGTACACTTAGAACATAAAAATGAGCCGACGTCTCAACCAATTACTTTAACCCTGACTCTGTCAGCAGACTACGTCAAGTTGTGTATGATGACGTTCGAGCAAATATGTAATATAAGGGTAATTATTTAAATCTGTTTTGTGTTTACATAGTTTTTATTGTTAAGGATTTATTTTGCATGCTGTGGTCGCCTTTAATTGTTTAGCACACTTTTTTGTGTATTATCATGAGTTTACTTTTGTTGTCATAAATGTTGGCGAGCTGTAATAATAAAGAAAAATAAATAAATTACGGACTAATTAGAGCGTCGGTGGCTCAATGGTGTGGACTGTCGCCGTCCTACCGCGAGGGCTGAGGTTCAAATCCCGCCACGTACCAATGTGTTTTCAAATTTTCGAAATTATGTGTACGTTATCCGACGTTCTTGCGGTGAAGGAAAACATCGTGAGGGAACCTTCATGCACGCCTGCGAAGAGATTCAAAGGCACTGGGCCCGCGTGAATGATTAAGGCCTGTACACCCTGTACGGGTAGGCTCGTACCCCCCAGTGGGGATGTATAATGTGCTGATGATGATGTAATAAATTACAGCACACGGATCGTTCCATTGTGCGGTAACAGAGTATAACTTACTGTTGCACGGTGTCATTGAGCACTGGCAGTTGCAGCAGGAGTAGTTGTGCGGCGTGGGCGGCGGCTTGGGCGGCGGGGCGGGCGGCGTGGGCGGTTGGGCGGCGGCGTGGGCGGCGGGGCGGGCGGCCCCCGGCGCGGAGTCCCCGCCCTCGGGCTCCGACACCGCCTCTATCGCCTCCACCACCGACTCCGCCGCTTCCTCCGCTGACAGGTACTCCGCCACTGGGTTTACGCCCTGAAACCAAAATGAATGGTTAAAAAAAATATCCACAGACATTCACACAGCGCCATCTAGCCCCATATTGAGCGCAAACTTGTAGTTAGGGTACTAAACATCTGAAAAATATATTTATATACCTTTTTTGTAAATATATGCATATTATACATAGAAAACACCCAGACCATTTCAAACAGACATGTTCATGCTCACATATGTTTGTACTGCTGCCGACAGACAGAGCCGACGTCGCAACCATTACATCGAATGGGTCGTCAATTTTTTACTGGTGAAAATAATATATATCGACTCGATAAAACGAAAAATAAAAAACTTTTTTCAACGTTTGAAGTGTCTCTCGCGCAAACTATTCAATTTTAAAAATATATATATATCAGAAACTTCTATATCATTTTTTAAGAGTAACATATTGATCCACACATGTATGAAGAAATAATGTTTTTTTGTGTCAGTCCAATGTATAGGGAACCTCAAAATATATTATTATTTTTTCATGTTTCTTGTCAAATAATACATATACCTAGAAAGTTTGAATAGTGTAGTGCTCATAGTTTCCGAGAAAAAAGGGTTGTGACGTACAGGCTGACAGACAAACAGATTTGACGAATCTATAAGAGTTCCGTTTTTTGCCATTTGGCTACGGAACCCTAAAAATAAAAAATGGAAACAATTGAAGAAGAAATGAGTACTGACTTGATGCGCGGTCCGCAGCAGCGCCAGCGGTGTGTCGGCGTCGTTGAGTAGGGCGCGGCGGGAGGCCCACAGCGCGGCGCCGGCGCGGGCCCGGGCCCGCAGCGCCAGGCCCGCGGCCGCGCGCCGGGCCCGCCCCGCCTCGCGGGCCTCACTGCGGGACGCGCGCAGCTCCACCACCAGCGCGCTCACGTTCTCTACCTGCACACAAGGACTAGCGGCTCACTCACATGTCGCGATCCCTGCAGATTCGTTAAGCGAAGTGCCGGGCCGCTTTTCTCCCCAAACATATCGCACCTTTCATACTATAGGCGTACATCTCGAAAACTAGCGTTTTTGAGTTCTACTTATAAACGTGCCCAAAATCAACACATCTACATGACGCTCTTGATAGAAAGAGTCAGAACGTGCAATGAAGCCGCGAATACTAAGTTTATGCCTTTTTCATATTTCCAAGTAAAGTGTGTCGTTTGAATAATGCTGGGACAAAC
Source organism: Leucinodes orbonalis (assembly GCA_019425675.1). Classification (NCBI taxonomy): domain Eukaryota; kingdom Metazoa; phylum Arthropoda; class Insecta; order Lepidoptera; family Crambidae; genus Leucinodes; species Leucinodes orbonalis. The sequence continues at coordinate 142,767 of PQWD01008687.1, forward strand.
TTTGTATGCGATAAGTAATTCATAACTAACGGACATACTCTTATAATATTCTATTGTAATTTTGCAATTAATGTTTTAATTTATTTATGCCTGATTTTGTGAGAACAGAAGCGCTCAAGAATCTTCAAACGCGTTTTCCCAACAATCATGTTTTCGGATTGTGCCCCTATAATATGAAAGCTGCGATATGTAAGGCTACCAAGCCGAAGCCGAGGTTCGAGTCCCACTCTGAACGTCCTTAGGCTCGTTGTGTAAATTTTAAGGCTGTGAGCCATCTACGCTCGCCACGCGCCCGGTGAAGCTGTAAAAGCATCTGCGGCCAACCTCATTAGTCAGTTCGAAAAAAACACATGTCGCGTAAAAAACAAAACCACGCATATACGAATAACTTTTGATTATAAGGGAGAGACAAATATCTGCATAAATATTAGGTATTATTAATATTAAATAGTAAATTCATAAATAGATTAAAATTGATCTTATATTTAAAAAACTGTTTTTGGGGACAAAAATAACTATCTAATTGCATATAAAACGCAGGCCCAGTGCGGTTTGAACGACCATTGAATCTGTTCGCAGGCGTGCGCAGGTTTCCTCACGATGTTTTCCTTCACAGTAAGAGCGTCGGGATTTGAACCTGCACTCTCCAGATCGGAAGGCAACAGTCCACACCGATGAGCCACCGACGGTCTACATACCCAGTGCTGGTCGATGTTCCCCTCAGGGTGCAGCATCTCCATGAGGCTCTCCTCCACGGGCGTCACCTGCAGCGCGTACTTCTGCGCCAGGGCACACGCCTGGAAAGACACCAAGTGTTAGTCTCTTAGCGTATCGATGGCAAAAACATAATATCAAACCGTAGAAACCCAAAAGCTACCTACGGTGACAGCGTTGTATGCAGCCATCATTAAAACCTGCTGAGAACAGCTGCTTGGGCAAGCAGGACACGACATGAGGTGAACCATCGTTTGGGCCGCTCCACAAAGACAGTCTTAATCAACCCCATTCGAAAATCCCCATCTGTCTAAATTGTCCCTACTCCGACCTGTCAAAGTCAGAAACCTGATTAAAGACTTCCAGATCGGCCAAGGCAATACATCTCTAGGAGGAAGTCTCTCATCGAGGGGGACAAGGGATCCGGCAAAGTAACCAGTGAACCTCATGTGTGAATCATGGTTCCATTAAATCAGTAGCCCTGGACTCCAAACTACGTTCCCTGTGTTGTGGAGACCAGTGTCCTCCCATGTATGAGTTTTGATGAAAGCGTGCGTGTGTTTCTATTTGTGTGTGTGTTTCCGCGTTTGTAAGTGTGTATGTGTGTGTAAGGATGCGTGATGGCTTGGGTTATAGAAAAGTTTATTAATACGTTGTGTGCGAGGATAGAATATGTGTACAATAATTTGATACGTTTTATTATACATAATATGTTTTATATACAGATTTTATACTAGCTATTTAAAATATTCATAATGATCAAAACATACAACATTTTGCCTTCATAAGAGGTTGGTCATAGATACGTCATCAAGGTAGATAAGCTACCACTATCACTGCACGGCCTCTGTCTACGCCATTGCTATCTATAATCAGTCTAGCAAATGGCTTTACAAGGTAGAATGTCACTTTGACAATGACTTTGACGAGTACTAGTGTAATCCAGTTCAAAATTCAATCGGGAAAATAAAAGTCCCGTTCCGTGTACTAGCTATTGCACGTGACATTAACGGAATCATGGAAAACACGCTAAAAGCCATAAAAACTAGAAAGAAGAAGAAAAATTAGGTTGACATCCGCATCGGCTGGCGCTCGAACTGGCTGCATATTTATATATTATATTATATATTTTTTTATTATATGAGCTACCTGCCAAAAAAAAGCCTTCAAATAGCAGGGCCGTAGCAGTGATTAACCGGTGCAAACAGACAGACAAAAAAATGATATTTAGGTGTATGTACCGTACATATATTCATATGCATAAAGAAAAAAAAATGTTATTTCAATATTACAAACAGACACTAATTTTATTTATATGTGATAGATGTACAAATGTCAATGGATAATTATTTATTCAGCACATTGCAATTCCTGCAGCGCGCGTCCCGCGTTACGCATTCAATTCACACGCGCGCGAAGGAAAGTTCTTCGGTACGAGTCCCGACCCACGCTTTGTGCTTAAGTCCTTAAAATTCGCTCGCCATCCGCTCTCACTGCACGTGTCCTAAGTGCTTTCTCTTCGTGACCTTGTGCAATGCCTAGGTTAGCTATCCGTGACACAACGATAGTGTAATTATTAATGGCATGGAATACTGGAGTTTATTTAATTACAAGGGAAAAAGGCTCAATGCATCTTTGGATGATTGATTTTTATCTAGGCATTAAAAACAAAACCATGAGATCTTATTTTAATGCCACATGCTTTGTTTCTTTATTTACTTACTTTTTGTAATAAAAAAAAAACGTTTATTTCAGGCCGGTAAGCCATAAGTAATATTTTGTTTTTTCTTAAAGAGAATAGTTATCAGATATGTATTTATAATGCTTTCCACGAAACTTAGTTGAATATTTTCGGCGCAAAGCGGTTTTGAGGTAGTAGCCGGGACTTTACGTGCTGTCCGAAACACGGAAAATATTTTTCGTTCACCTTCCAATGTGGCGTCGGTGGCTCATTGGTGTGGAGTGTTGCCTTCCGATCCGGAGGGTGCAGGTTGCAATCCCACATAAGTATCAATGTGTATACCACATAAGTATCAAGAGCGTCGGTGGCTCAATGGTGTGGACTGTCGCCTTCCTACCGGGAGGGCTGAGGTTCAAACCCCGACACGTACCAATGTGTTTTCGAATTTTCGAAAATATATGTACGTTATCCGACGTTCTTACGGTGAAGGAAAACATCGTGAGGAAACCTTCATGCATGCCTGCGAAGAGATTCGAAGGTTGTGTGAAGTCGTCCAATCCGCACTGGACCCGCGTGGACGACTAAGCCTAATCACCCTATACGGGTAGGCTCGTGCCCCTCGGTGGGGACGTTTAATGAGCTGATGATGATGATCAATGTGTATTCGAATTTTTGAAATTATTTGTACGTTTATCCGAAGCTCATACGGTGATGTAAAATATCATGACGAAACCTGCGCACGCCTACGAAGAAATCCAAAGGTTTTGAAATCGGCCAATCCGCGCTGAGCCCTCGTGGACTACTAAGGTCTATACACCCTGTACGGGTAAGCTCGTGCCCCTCGGTGGGAACGTTTAATAATCTAAGTATGTAGGTATAGAAGCAATTTAAAACCAGACACATACTAACCCCATTTACTCGCCTAGATAACATAACAGTAATTGAATTAAGATAACCTAGGGGACGTTATCAGCATACGTCATATCCATTTTCAATGCTATGACAGATTGTAGAAATGAAACATGAGGGTGATATATATTCAAATGGTGTTGGATATATAGCGGCATGTGTGGTCTGCGAGAGCATTGCTCATATACGGTTGTTGTTAGCCTGTCGTCGTTGCTAGTTGTAGGTAACATGTTGCGGACTGTCATACTGTTGGTCGCGATCTGCCGTTTATGCAGCTCAGGTGAGTGGTTGGCTTCATCATCAGCTCATAAACGTCCGCACCGAGGGGCTCGAGCCTACCCGCAAAGGGTGAATACGCCTTAGTCGTCCACGCGGGCCCAGTGCGGATTGGACGACTTCATGCTTAACCAATGAATTCTTCGTAGGCGTGCGCAGGTTTCCTTACAATGTTTCCTCACTAAAAGCGTCGGATAAACGTACATATAATTTTGAAAATTCGAATAGTTATTGGTACGTGGCGGGATTTGAACCAGACTCCAGATTGGAGGACAACAATCCACACCAATGAGCCACCGACGCATTTTTATTGTTGAAAATTCTTACATTTTGCTGACATCTGTTATTGTATTTTGTAATTTTTTTGACGTTATTAAATGGATTTTGTCTTTATATTTCCTTTCTTCCTTAATCATATGGACTCGATTTGACTCTAACAGATGAGTACAACAAAGATCGGAGCAAATTCCTGGAGTCAATAATCCTATCGGAGCGTGTGCCATTGGTGGAGAGTCAGGGGCCGGCGCCGCCCTCGCGGCCCGACCGCATCGTGGGCGGACAGGAGACCACCATAGAGGAGCACCCCTCGCAGGTGTCCTTTATCGTGGACAAGAAGTACTTCTGCGGCGGGTTCATAGTCAGCGATCAGTATATCATCACTGCAGCGCATTGTGCGCAGAAGTTAGTTTCTTTTAACTTTAACTTATTGTTGATGAATACATTTTATATTATTTGTGGACAAATGAGCAAATCTGATGATTGCCACCGCTCATAGACAATGCCAAGAGTGATACCACATGATAGCGTACTCAGGATCCCCGAGATACAGGGTTTACCTAATTTAGGTTCCACTGGCTAACAAATGCATGTTCTGTGTTTCAGTTCTCTCTTTCTATATTTTATCACTAGCTTCATGTCCGTTGAATTGTTTGTCATTTCGTTTAAGTACTATTTTCCTTCTTTGTTGACTCGTGTGAAAATATATCATTGACGCTGCTTGAGAGGAGTACGTGTTGACGACAACCATCCTATGATATGAGTAGACGAGACGGGACATAGAATAAATTTCTTCGGTCTCCCATCCGATGAAAGACCATTACCTTGTGCAATTATCAATCGAACGCGCTATCCGCTACACAATGGGATCCCCGCACCGTGTTTGTTTGATTCCTCATGATATAAATTGTGTTTTTCTCAAGATCATTAACAAATGTCTGGTTGTAGTGTGGACCCATCGACAGTGGAGCTCCGAGCGGGCAGCACGTGGCGCAAGAACGGAACTATCATACCGATAGCGCAGGTCACGCCGCACCCCAGGTACGATAGGGAACAATCAATAAAACGATTTAAAAAATAACAGTCAAAATCAAAACTATGTCATTCGCATGCTTTTAGAAACTAGACGAAAGGCCGGACCTAAGTTAGACATAGTAAATACTTTGTAGGTTCTTTAGATATTTCACAAATTTTTACAAAGTTGGCTAAAATTACCAATACCCAAATTTAACATTAATGTATATTTGTAGATGATCTTAAGGAGAAACATGTATGGATTAATAAGTTTCAATGTATTTGAAATTATTTGCGATGGAAAAGAGTTCTACTACTACTGAGTTTCTTGCCGGAGTCTTCTCAGTAGAATCAAATTTTCAAACCGGTAGATTCATCATCATCATCATCAGCTCATTAAACGTCCCCACCGAGGGGCACGAGCCTACCCGTATAGGGTGATTAGGCCTTAGTCGTCCACGCGGGCCCAATGCGGATTGGACGACTTCACACACAACCTTCGAATCTCTTCGCAGGCGTGCATGAAGGTTTCCTCACGATGTTTTCCTTCACCGTAAGAGCGTCGGATAACGTACATATATTTTTCGAAAATTCGAAAATACATTGGTACGTGTCGGGATTTGAACCTCAGCCCTCCCGGTAGGAAGGCGACAGTCCACACCAGTGAGCCACCGACGCTCTACCGGTACCGGGAGATTAAACTTGTTTTAATTTTTTTATTTGACGAGTCAAAAGCGTCTTCAAAGTCTTGATACTTGGATAAACAATAAACTAATTAGGTGCACAGCACGAAGAAATGCCAAAATATGACACAGACGTATAGTTACTTTCATATTTACAACGTAAAATTATTCATTTAATTTTGACCTCAACGCGCTATAGAATCAAAAGCACGATCACACAACTCCGTCATTATGACATGTGGCGAGCAACGTGATTATGAATGAAAATTCTGTCCAACTGACATGGTGGGCTGACTTTTGCCTCGAATTTTTGAGTAATATTCTAAACGCAGGTACAACCAGCCGCAGTTCGACAACGACGTGGCGGTGATGAAGACGGCCGAGAGGATCAACTTCACGGAGACGATCCAGCCGATTCCGCTCGCGCCCCTGGGCCGCCCCATGAAGGGCGGGACCGACATTATCGTCAGCGGATGGGGCAGAACCAAAGTAACTATGGACTTGTCAGAACACCCTTGCTTCTGCGCATAATACCCTGATCATGCCCGAGTGGACAATTCATTCATTAATTCGTAAATAGCGTAACAATTCGACTACCCATTTGGTGTAATGGTCGAAACGTCGGCTTTTACGCCATGCTTTTGTGTTGGTCTGGGTGTTTTTCTATGTATAATATGTATGTATTTAAAAAAAAGTATACAAGTTTGTCTATCCATTGTTTAGTATCCATATTACAGGATAAATGCATAGCCTGTGTTCGTGGCTAGATGGCGCTGTGTGAATGACGTGCATATTTTTTATTTATTTAAGTAGACAGAAAGAAGCGATAAAGTACAGGCTAACTTATGTCTAAAAGAGCCTTTTTCTAGCAGGCCGTGGTGAACAGGAATAACCACTAATGATAAGAGTGGTGACAACACTGATAACCATGCACGTAGATGTGTCAGAAGCGCTTCTAGAATTCTCCTCCTTTTGACTTACTCTTCTTTTCTCTCTCGTCTGTCATCGGAGACTGACTATTTATACTACAAAGATCGCATTTCAGATCTACAAGCGCTGATGAGCTGACCTCTTAGAAAATCAGTGGGCAAAGACTCACTTAGAACAGCTGTCCTCACAAACAATTGTTTTCTTTACAATTGATTCTTTTTAGACTTATCTGGGGAACATATTTACTGATATGTAGAATTTGTTAAAGTAAGGGTCGGTAGAGTTTAGTCGTGTAGATTCAGAAGCTTAGCTCCACATGAGATCTGATGTCTTTTTCACATCTTTTTACGTGGTCGTCTTGACAAAATTTTACATTAAATGTTTTTGGATACAACTAATGAATTTTGTATATAAGTTAGTAGTAGTAGTAAATTTTGTAACAGACAAAAAACGTTGTTACTTATGGGAAACAAAGTTATTACTATTGTTTTGTCTTTTCGCGATACGTCTTCGAGCCGCACACATGGTTCTTTTTACAATATCTCTCACATATCTGACAACGGCATTTTACGGCATTTTTCGTTTCCTCAGTTCGGCGCGTCCACGATACCCGAGCGTCTGATGGACGTGCAGATCCCCGTCGTGTACCACCTGCAGTGCCTGCTGGTCTACTCGACCGTGCTCACCGACAATGAGTTCTGCGCGGGCAACTTCTTTTTGGGCGGTCAGGGCACTTGTCAGGTAAACACGGATTTTGTTTTGGTCGTCGAACAATTATTGCTTGAATATGTGTGGAACTTCAGTTTGTAGTGGCCTTGAGCTTTGGGGTGAATGTTGAATGAAAGAGAGTTTATTATGATATTCTAAAATATATTGAAAGTTCCACAAATGTTTTCTTATGTTAAACTTAATGTTAAATGTTGGATGAAATGGAATGTTTATGAGTGCTCGCGTTTGACCGACGGCGAAATGTACACTAAATGTGTGATAAGAATTATATAAAGCGATGACTGTGGCCTAGTTACGGCGAGTGCTACGTCACACAACCATTGCAAAATACATATGGTTCGTTCCGAACATATTCCCGGGCAGCAAATAACTATAACGCAAATACTAAGATGATACATATTTTTGGTTAGTTAATGTTGATGAGACAGAGATGATAGACAATAAAACTTATAACGAATGGAAATGTTAGTGCAATATTTTTTATGAAATAAAATCATTAAAATGATACGTGTCCGTTTCACTGATCCTGCTAAACCTAATCTTAGGAACCGACACTGCTTTAACACTTTGAGTTCGGATTCACTATTAATCTTACGCACCCGCGCACTTTCCTGTCACTTCCTGATATCGTGTAATTGGCTCATGCTGGAGGATCGCGTGGCGCGGTGCTGGGGCGGAGGCGGCGCGCGCTCGGCCGGCGTCGGCGCCGCGCTCCCGCCGCAGCGTCCCGCCCTACACCACAACGACCGCACATCCTTCTTCTTCGACAAATGTATAGGCATGTAGCTATTGCTGTTACAATAATAATTCCGTACAACAGCGTGTACTGATGAATGTCATGCTGGGATACAGAGTATATGTCTAACGACGATTCTGCCTCCTTCATACTTTGTATCCTTGTTTCTATTTCATTATGCAATGGGTCGCCATCTTGGCCTTGACTTACATTTCCAGGTTGTTGTATGGTGTGTTCGATGTGTAAATTTATAATGTGATTGATTGGCGCTATCAAATTTATATCCAAATTTTCTTCGATTTTAATCGAGCTTTTTCTAATTCGGTGAGAGAAAACAGTAAAGTTATCTGTTTTTATCAGACACTCTTCGCTAATGTTTATAATACTGGGATTCGACAGCTCATTAGCCGTAACCTGATCCCCGCATATTGTTCGCACATGACACTTTCCGCAACAGGTGTATAGATACGTGTTAAGTTTCGATAGGCTACGCCACGAGCTTAGGCACGCGACAGTCTCAGTTTTACAATTGTTAGGGTCATGTTCATTTTTAATGCACAAATCTTGATCACGTTTTAACTTATATATTGGCCTATATAAAGTACAGATCAAGGTTAAACTGTCCTTAACCATACAATTCTGATAGTCTTCTTGGAATATCGGGATGTAGGAGTCCTTTTGTAAATTAATTGCGATTTGCTGGGAGATAGGTATAATGTATTTCATAAATTTATCAACTTGTTGTGGGATAGATATTAGTTTATATATATCGTATGTATCTCTACTAATTAATGGGATTTTAATTTCAAATATAAAATATTGTTTGGTCATTTTGGCTTTCACTTTTAATAGTTTGTAAATCTCTCTAACGTCCGATTTAATGTTGTTTAATGGGTAGCGTTACTTCAGTTGACAATAATGAGGATATTGTATTCAGTTCCGCTTGCAATTGTTGCGGTGTCAGCAGGTGTACGTTAAAATGACCGTGATATATATCGGTCACTGTGTCTAGTAGAGTTTGTTGGATTTCTTTTAATGTTTGTAGCATCTGCTGAGCCGCTAATGAGTATAAAGTGAAATCTTCTTCATACGACACTCTATTTACTTGTTTTCTAGCGTGTCTACTGCCTTGTCTAGGTTAATAAAATGCTTGTTATCATTTTGTGTTGCTTGTACATAATATCTTCGCTTCTTTTTAATAAATTATATTCCGATTCAATTAGTGACGTTTGATTCTTCCATAGATTATTTAAATGTGATTGGCTTTGTTGTAGCAGTTGTATGTCCTTAGTGTATTGTTCTGCGAAACGGTCGTCCAATACTCCGAATAACGAGTTCGCTAGGTACCCGACACCGTTGATAAGGCCTCGCCGCTGTCTGGAGTTCACTTTAAAATGCTGATTGAGTAACAACTGATTGTAGTATTGTAACTCTATGAAGTGGTGATTCAATTGCGGCGTTATCATGTAACATGGATTATTATGATCAAACTTTGCACAGATTGTTGTTAAATACTTGTGAATTTTTTCAAAAGCATTATTTCCTTCCCAATAGGGATTCATGTCATAATATACCACTAAGGTCCATGAGTCTCTATTTAATTGCATTTTTGTTACCAGATCAAAGTACAACGTTTGATTGTTATTAAGCTCTGTTATAACGCTTGCTCCAAACACGTTACTTAATAAACAAAGAAAATAAATTAATGTTATGACCAACGAAGAAATGACTCCTTTTGCAGCCTTTCTGTTTTGTTCTTGCTTCTGTTTTGGGTCAAATGTCGTCGCCTCCGTTTTCTGTTTTGAGCGAAGTGGCAATAGAGTTAATTTTGTAATTGGTCTTTTTAAGTAGCCGTTCCTCGTTTTTAATGTTACGACCCTTGCGTAGCCGTCTCTGCCGGGGTGAGTTTCCGTAACTCTACCCAGAGCCCATTTTCCTGCTGGTAGGTTGTCTTCGTGAATTGTTACCAAGTCTCCAATTTCAATGTTTTGTTGCGGTTTTAACCACTTTGAGCGCGCTGTTAGTTGACTTAAATATTCAGCCTTCCATTTTTTCCAGATATCCTGAAATAGTTTGCTTGTTAGGTGCCACCTAGAGCGTGCATCCTCTGCAGTTTCAATAATGGATACATCTGCTCTTCCAGTTAAAAAATGAGCTGGTGTTAACGCTTTTAGGTCTTCAATATCTTCTGTTACAGCACAAAGGGGCCGCGAATTCAGGCAGGCTTCCAACTGTGCTAGGATAGTGGCGAACTCTTCATAGGTGAGCTTTTGTTCTCCCACTACACGTCTTAGATGATGTTTTAGGCTACGTACTGCCCTTTCCCATAAGCCCCCTGAACTGGGCCAAGATGGGGCAGTAAAATGCCACTGAATGTTCATTTCCGTAACTTCATTCCAAAAGCTGTCGTTAAAAATATTTTTAATATGTAAGTATTCCTCTTTAAGTATATTGTTTGCTCCATGAAAATTTGTTCCGTTGTCACTGTAGATATGCGCAGGGGCTCCACGTCGTGCAGCCATTCTGCGTAATGCTGCGATGAAAGCTGAACTTGTCAAATCTGACACAATTTCCAAGTGCACAGCTTTTGTTACCATGCACACAAAAACTGCTACGTAAGCCTTCGTAGTGCGTGCTCCACGTCCCTTGTTCATTTTAATATCCATGAAGCCTGTGTAGTCTACTCCAGAATGATAAAAGGGTGGTGCTGGGTTGACTCTTGCTTCCGGTAGGTCACCCATAAGCTGGTGCATCTTAGCTGAATTTTGCCTTTGGCAAATTACACAATTGCGTATGAACTTTTTAACAATGTTGATGCCTCCTGTAATCCAATACTGTTGCCTTAATCTAGTGAGAGTTAAGCGAGCTCCGCCGTGAAAGGTTTCCAAATGAGCTTGCCTAATCAGTAGAGTAGCTAAGTGGCCACCGGTCCGGATTAGTACAGGATGTTTCAAATCTAAGCTGATGCTGGTGCTATGTTTTAATCTTCCACCGACTCTTAATACTTGATGTTGGTCAATGAACGGATGTAAATTTAATAATTGACTATTAGATTTCAAAATACCGTTTTTGCTTAATTGCTGAATTTCTGTTCTAAATTCAATATTTTGTACATATTTAATAATTGTTAATTTAGCTTTATTCAATTCTTGTAACGTGAGTTGACTCGGGCATTGCTTGCGCAGCGGGTTCAATGCTCGCTGTAACCATGCTATAATTCTTGTAATTTTCGTTATAGAGCTATATTTATGTATTAATTGATTTATAATATTGTCCTCATCGTCTTTTTGAATTATGTTGGCCTGCTTAATGTGTTTTAGTCTTGTTTCTAAATCCGTTGTATATTGTATGTTGTTCTTTAATTGCTTAGGTTGCTGTTCAGATAACCAAGGTGGCCCTTGCCACCACAAGCCACAGTCCTTTAATTGTGACGCATACATTCCCCGGCTCGCCATATCGGCTGGGTTTTCGCTTGTTTTGACGTAACCCCAACTACTAATAGGTATAACTGTGACAATTTGTTCAACTCTATTGGCCACAAATGGCTTCCATCTGGTTGGTTCTCCTTGTATCCATCCTAATGCCACTGTGGAATCTGTCCAACAATAGAGTTCTATTTGACGATCACTTAATGCTAATTTGATTTTGTTAACTAATTTAGACAGTAGTAATGCCCCGCTAAGTTCTAACTTTGGTAATGTTAATGCCTTTTTATGCGGGACAAGCTTACTTTTTGCCGCTACTATTATAACTTTGGACGCGTCTTTAATTTGGGCGTATACTACACAGGCATATGCCTTTTCTGATGCGTCACAAAATCCATGTAGTGTAATTATCTCATTAGACTTACATGACAACCACCTAGGTATTTTAATTTCACTAATAATTGAAATGCTTGATTTTATTTTTACCCACTCTTGATATATATCTTCTGTTACTAGGTCATCCCACTTTAGGTTTAGATTCCATATCTTTTGAAAAAGTAGCTTTAATTTTGTTGAAAGTGGAGCTAACCAGCCTAGAGGGTCAAATAGCCTTGATATTTCCGATAGTAAATTTCGTTTTGTTAATTTTTTATATTGACTTAAGTCTTTGTATTGAAAAGTAAACATGTCAGAGGATGAATTCCAGCATAACCCTAACGTTTTTGATGTTTCTTCAGTTTTAACGTTAAAAATTATTTCTTTGTTGTCCTGTTTCTCTTGTTTCACATGTTCTAGTATTTCCTTATTATTTGATGACCACTTTCTCAAGTTCATACCTCCTCGTTTTAGCAATAAAATGAGGTCACCAATAATTTGTTTCCTTCCTCTACTGTGTGGGAGCCATGGACTAAGTCGTCCATGTAAAATGAAGACTCAACTACCTTAGCAGCAACACTAAAATTGTCTCTTTCGTCTGCCGCTAGGCGTCTTAATGTCATCAAAGCCAAAAACGGAGCGGCTTTGGTCCCATAAGTAACTGTTAGTAATTTGTAGATTTTTAATTGTTCCTGAGTTGATTCTCTCCACACAATCTTTTGTAGCCCTTGATCTTGTTTGTTAATTAGGATTTGCCTGTACATTTTTTCTATATCGGCAGTAAATGCATATTCATACTGTCTCCATGTCATCAATAATGTTTGTAAATCCTGCTGTAAGTTAGGTCCAGAATACATTAGGTCGTTTAGACTTAACCCCGATGTGGTTTTAGCTGATGCATTGAAAACAACGCGATATTTTGTGGTACTTGACTCTGCCCTTTGAACCCCGTGGTGCGGCAAATAGCACTCGAGGGTATTGTCCAAATTTTCCTCAATCTCCATGTGTTTTAAAGTTATATATTCTCTCATAAATTCCTTATAATCCTTTCCTAATTGTCCTTGTTTTTCAAATTTTCTCTCCAAATTCCGAAACTGGGCTATACTGATTTGTTTTGAAGATCCTAATTGTTGACTGACGCCTGGTTTCATAGGTAAGCGAACCTCGTACCGGCCATCTTCTCTTCTTATTGTTGTTGAGTTATAAAATGTCACACTATTCTGCTCATCCACGGATAGATTCGATGGCTCTGTTATTTCCTCTATGTTCCAAAATCGCTCTATATCCTTAATATTGTTTAAAACTACGTTGCAATGGTACGAAGTTGTTTCCGCATAGCCGCATAGCATCCATCCTAACTGGGTCTGTTGGGCCATGGGAAGCTGCGGATCGTCTTTTTTAATAATTCCACTTAAAATAATGTTTGTATAGATATCTGCTCCAAATAATATATCTACCGGACGGCTTTTATAAAACTCAGGGTCCGCTAGATTTAAGTCTGAAATGAAATTCCAGGATGGCTTGCTGAAAGTTTTGTTAGGTAAATTCTTAACTAAGTTGTTCATGATAATTACTTCGGCATTAAATGTAAAATCATTATACATAGAAAAGCATTCTATGTTAATTATGCCCTTGCATTGGTTTTCTTTTTGACCGACACCAAATATTGTACCCCTGCAACTCCGCCTTTTGCCTCCTAGTAATTGAGCCGCATTCTCACTGATCAAGGACACCTGGGACCCCTGATCAATTAAGGCTCGCATCTGAAGGTGCCTGCCGTCAGCTGTTTTGACCTGCAGCACTGCGGTGGCCAATAGAATTTCTGAATTTTCATTTTTAAATACATGTAAGCTTTTGTCATTAGGATTTTTATTAAGTAAAATAGGTTTTGTTTTTGGTGGCGATACTCGTATATCCGTTGACCGGATTGCGTCATGCAATAAAGTGCTGTGATGACTGTTGCACTTACGACATGACCTAGTTGATGTGCATGTGTTACCGTCGTGACTAAAAAGGCAATTTAAACACAGTTTTAATTTATGGACAATTCTCAGTTTTTGGTCATTGGGCATCTCCAAAAAGTTTCTGCAGTTGTAAATGCCATGGTTTAAATTACACAGAGGGCATATGAAATTAGATGAAACATGCATAGGTTTTCCTGGCAGGTTGTTCTTATGCACGAGAACGTTGTTATGTCCAAAGGTTTCTTTGTAGTATCCCCGATTGTGATATTGATTAAGTACGGTTTTGTGCTGAGAACTTCTGTTATTATGTATAAATCTGGGCTGTACCTTTTCTTGTTTTCGACGAGACGATTCTAACGCAATAAATTTTGATTCGAGAAATTCCAAAAACTCTTTTAATGAAGGCAGATCTCGAGGGTTCTTAACAATTTCAAAATAATTGCTATGAGTCTCTGAGTCTAACTTCTGCGTTAGTAAATGCACTAGTATTGGGTCCCACGTTGAAATATCGACCCCTAAATTTTTAATGGCGTTAAGCGTTTCCAGTATGATGTCATAAAATCTTTAATTTGTATTCCTGATTGTTGTGTCATGTTAGTAAATCCTAGAAGAGTGTTCATATGGGTTGTGAAAATTATCTTTTTGTTGTTGTACCTGTTTTTTAAGATTTCCCAGCAAGTATCATAGTTTTCGGAGCTTATTTGAAGATGGTGTATTAGTTTCTCAGCCTCCCCACGAACCTTGCTTTTTAGAAACTGCATCTTCTGGGCATTTGATAGCGAATTATTTTTGTCAATTGTTTCCGTAAATAAATCTTTAAATGATACCCATTGTTCATAATTCCCGCTAAAGATTGGGATGTCCAACATTGGTGTTGATTTTTCGCGGTGCGCCGAAGACGACATCTTCTTGTTAATTAATTTTTTCATGTCCATAAACTGGTTTTCGTAAATGTTGAATTTTGGTCCATACGAAATGTTATCTTCCCCTAATTCCGATACTATCTCCCAATGCAAATTATCAATTATAGACCAACGACTTTGTAAAGATCTCAACGCATCTTCAAATTCCCATTTTTCTGACATCGATTCAACGTCTATAAAATCGATTGTTCGTTTAAACGCGATAAAGTTCGCTTCCTGTTTTCTTATAGATCGTTTTATTTCACTTTGTTCCATGTTGGCCGAAGGTATAGTTTCCTCCTCCATCCGATATTCCCTGAATTTTCCTACCGTATCTTTAGTTTCCTTTATCCCCTTACTCGTGCTGGGTTCATACACCTGTTCGCTTTCCGATTGATCTGTTAAAAAATTTCCTATGTATGTTTTTGTGTCCTTGTAGAAAGAAGCTGTTTGTTTATAATAATTTTCCTTAAAATATTGGTATGCTAATTTATCTTCTACGTCTTCCAGTTTCCCATGGTTGACCTGAAACTCCTTCCAATACCCTTCAAGAGTTTCAAGCCGCCTTTTGATGTACGAAGGTGTTTTCCTTTCGGACGAATCCTTTTTAAAGTTGGTTAAAAGCTTTTCCATTGCTTGCATAATGTCACCTTGAGTTTCCATAATGTCTCCGTATTCTGCCATAATGACTTAAAAAAAAACGTCCTTACTTGTGTACTCGTGGATAGTTACCCGGCTTTCAAGCCAAGTGGTCCTGGTGATACAGCTGTAACTCCTGCTACAGCCGCTGTTATGTAGTTGCAGTAGTCCTGACTGCTCGTGTTGAATGTTAATTCCCAAAGCACACACCACAGTTCACTGATTATATTTCACCTCCTATCACGTATTATCGCGCACGAGGTTTTTGCTCGAAGGACCATATGTAGTGGCCTGAGCTTTGGGGGTGAATGTTGAATGAAAGAGAGTTTATTATGATATTCTAAAATATATTGAAAGTTCCACAAATGTTCTTATGTTAAATGTTAATGTTAAATGTTGGATGAAATGGAATGTTTATGAGTGCTCGCGTTTGACCGACGGCGAAATGTACACTAAATTTGTGATAAAGAAATTATATTAAAGCGATGACTGTGGCCTAGTTACGGCGCGTGCTACGTCACACAACCATTGCAAAATACATATGTGTTCGTTCCGACAAAGGGCGTCCCCGAACGGGACTCGAACCTCGGCTTAGGGCGTTGCGGGGGGGGCTTGGTACCTAACAATGTTTGGGGAGAAAGGCGGCCCGTACATGCCGGTTACGCGAATAGGGACTGTGCGAACCTAACGGGAACACGCGACGATGGCCCCCGCCGGCGGGGGCGGAACCTCGGTTGTCGATTTGTAGAGTGTACTTTTGTAGTTTAGCTGTTTCGGCCGCCGTCCGCGGCGCGACCGTGATAGGGTCAATCCGGATCATCTAGTAGTCCGTGGCCCTACGCATGAACTTATTCTGATAACTTGTAGCCTATGGACGTGTTTTGGACGCAGCGTGTGCAAATACTAACCGGCATACGTCATAATGGGCCTGATGCCGCCGTGTATATTCGCAGCCTTATTACTAAGGGACAATTTACTACGCGCGTTTAGTAGGCAATGAAGGCGCCCGAGTGCGAATGCAGCCCGGTTGCGCACCATTTTGATGTGCGGCCCAAAGGTTAGACCACTATCGAGAGTGACGCTAGGTATCGGTGTTTTTTCCCACGGAATAGAACGCCCGAATAGCGTTACCTGACGTGGGAGGTTTCGCGCCGACGGCCGCGCCGGTCTTCTGAAGAGGACCGCGCGCTCTTGTCCGGTTGACCTCGACCTCACTTCCTGAACCAATCACCTAACGTGTTGGCGGATGCCTGGAGGTCCTGACAATGGGCCCCGCGTGCTTCGAGAACAGTAAATGGCCGTATGTCGGCAAACAACGCGATGTTCGTCCTGAGCGGAGAGGGACGAAACTCCGGGAGGTCGCTAGTGTATAGCGTGAAAAGGAGTGGGGATAACACCGAGCCCTGCGAACGCCAGCCCGCAGGGGTGGGGAGGGGATAGAGTGCCTCCAGCGATATCGGAACGTGCGATTCGCTGAATTCGCGCATCTATGCGTACTAGATCGGTCGGGCACGTTTAGTTTGTAATAAGTTGTATATCAAACCCTCGTGCAGACTTTGTCGAACGCTTTTGCGACATCGAAAATAATGCTCCGCGTTTTGTGGGATACGACATGTTGAATCGGGAGGAGCGAAGCTCTACGCTCGACCTGGATTCAACTTCGAGAAGGTGGTCGGGTCTACGGGCAAGAGTGCTCGGCGAACACTGTTGTTCGAGACTGCGGCGAGACACTCCGCCTTTTCGTCATCATCAAACGCGGGCGTTTGGTTCGAACGATTCAGGGGGGGCGTGCTTCGCTGCCGTATCGGACTTCAGTTTTCTGGCAATGCCAGAATGCTAAGTGACTGGGCTCTAAGCTCGATAGCATATCGCCCCAGCGTTCGTGCCGTAGTTCGTCGATGCGAGCTTTACGTCCCTCTGTAAAAGCGCGCAACCCGAACCC